>KK113236.1:495732-519785 GCA_000611955.2 Stegodyphus mimosarum
TTTTTTTTTTTTTTTTTTTTTGGAAGCAAGAGGTGTGAAAAATGAGCAGTGCCTCGCCGGAACTCGAACTACGGACCTCTCGAATACGCGCCGAGCGTGCTGACCGCTACACCACGAATGCATGCGAAGTAGGCGGGAGATATACCTTATAAAGGAACTACAATATGACAGAACATGAAATGTACCTACTCACTTTTTAAACACATCATCAAGTATGGAAATGGCTTTTATTACCCCTTACGGCCCCCATCAGGTACTAAGTTTAATTTGCCTGCTATATTGCATTATTGCAAACCTTCTGCAGCTTTTTGCCAGATTCGCAACTTGCAATAAGTTACAAATTTCTTTCCAGCATTACCTATGTTTGCAGCAGTTAATCAGTTACTTATGTATGTTTACATATACAAGCAAACAGTCCTGTCTCGTATATGAAATTGTAATTTTTATATAAAGAGCAGATGTTTACGATTTTAAACTTCTTTTTTTATTCAGTTCAGAAAATATAGACGATGTAACGTATATTATACCATTTTGATATCATTTTAAATATGCCTTTCAGCTATGCCTATCTGCAAGGTGTAACAAGCGTGTTATCAAATGAAATTAGTACTATTTGCGTGTCAACTGCAATATGAAGTGCATTTGCGTTTTTAATTGGCAATCTCTAGCGAATGAATGGTTTTATCATTATGACTTTGTAAATCAACACAGCATACTAACTTATTTCCCAGAAGTTTGAAAATAGTTGAAACTAATTCGTTGTTAGTTCTATTTAGGAGTTTCTTAGTTCGATTTCATGTAGTTTTTATCGCTAAACCTTTTCCTTTTTTCAAATTGCTATATTTTTCTTTCTCTCAGCTATCCGTTTAAAATATTACACAAGTTTTATTCTTGTAATATCTGTTTCCATTACATTGTATTCTATCATATTTCTAAGCATTATAGAGCCTGGCGAAGAATTTGGCTTACTTTAAATCTAAGTGGTTTGTTTATTTTTAAATTTAAGTCTTTACAAATACCAAAGAAATGAACAGGAAAATTTGATTATGACGAAGCATAATCAGTTTTCATGAGAAGAGCATATGATTTCATGAAAATGTTCGATACCCCTACTTATAATTACACGCAGAGAAATCCACGAATACCTCATGCTGCAGCTGTTTCGATCATCAGGACCATTACCTGGAGTACACTATTGCTTTGCGGCTTTAAATACTCTACTACAAGACGGCTGTATGACCGTCACAAAGTCTGGATTATATAGCTGATGGCAAAAACATGCAAAGACTATCTTCCCAGTGGAAAGGGGGATTTCGTGGAAGACTCTCTAAGGGAAGCTAGCTTATAGTCACGTTATACATCAAGAAAACGTGAAAACTCATACAGGCCGTCCGTTTACTGCAATATGAACTTGGATCGTCCATCAGTGGCCATCGGATTCACCGCCTACGGAAGGACAGAAAGCAAAGACGATGAATTTAACTGTATCCTGTTATCACGCTATTCTTGGCATTACCTAAATTTATGGAATTTTTAATTTCTATATATACCAGGAGCGGATAAAACCACCGAACACTGGAAGTTTAAACCAAATCTTAAAGGACGGTTTGTCTGCATGGGCGTTTCCGTGTTTTTCCCCATGTGTTAAGTAAATGTGAGCCATTTTCTTTTACAGAGGACCTCCACGAAGGCCTCTGTAAAAGAAGGCTTAGACAGATAACTCTACAATGCTTTGTCAAAATCTAATAAATCCAATCCAATCAAGATTTTGGCATTTTAGATTCATGACCACTTTGTAAATCAGTTAGTAATCATAAAATTGCGAAAACATTTCGTGTCTGAATGTTTTAAGTGCATCTCGAGATATGCACTTCAGAATTTCTCTAAAACGACTTTTCTTTTTAAATGCATGCTTTTACGCTCGTAGAAGAAAGTGATGTGAAAATCGGAGACGCGCATAAAACGAGAAGATGCAAAAAATTTAACTTTTAAGCAACGTTTTAATCTAGGTTTTAAAAACGACCTTTTTAATCGACATTTTTATATGAATAGCCATCTCCTTTCTCAGTAAATCTCTCTTTTCGGTGGAATTTCTTCTATGATACTCTAAAGCCAAGGGGGAGGACCGTTGAATTTTTAAGAGCATCTTTTTATAGCCGCTGAAGGAGATAAAAGGTGGAAACTTAAAGAAGTTCGCAGAGAAGCACTTCATAAAGTTTTATATTCTGTTTCGTATGAATTACTAAAGCTTCTTGATGCTATCATTTAATTACCTTTGACAATCGCGCCTTTTCTCGCCCTAATAAACTAATGAGCTCTGAATAAGATCCTGACTCAGACTCCTTTGCCCCAGTCTGCCATCTAATATGGTTGGAATGGAATATAAATGTATCAGACAACAAATTTAAACGTTTACCTAATATTGCTCCTAAATGAGAATATCTATAAAATATTATTTAAATTGCTTTTCAAATCATAGTATAACTCATATTTCAAACCATTCCAAGCACTAAAAAATATAATTCTACTTAATAGTTCAAACAAAATTTTTCGGTTTACTTCTGACTTTTAAATTTCTTGACAAGTTTGTTTGGTTAGCTACTTAAGTCGTGGTTTCAAACTGGTGGATCCGAAACAATTTTATGCGGCCTTTGAGTGCATTTTACTTACGTGGTTTTGTAAATATGATGCCAGAAGTGGATGACTGATAAGGTTATTAAAACAACAACGAAAACAGTAAAGTTCATCTGCGGAGGAACTGCTGTGAATCATATTACTGGAAGAAGCTTGCAAGTTTTATTATTATTTTGCAAAACCAGTCCAGTTCGTGATTTAGATCTTTAGTATCACTTCTCCTTTCCGTTTACCTACCATAATGAAAATTTAGTTCGAAAGTATTTAAGTCGAGGGTTTTGAATTGTAACACAGAGTCTGTTTCTGGTTTCGAGGCCACGCTTTTAAGTTCACCAGCTTAATAGCGATTATTATTTTTCGGCTTTGCGTTATTGCTGCCGACATTTAAATTGTTGCGCCTATCAGAAGCTTGAGCGAATTTCGCGTTAGGCTTAGCTTTAAACTTGAATATGTCTGTTACTTTTAAGTAACACCGCCAGAAGTGGTGGCTGTTTTATCAAGTACGAGTCCTGTGATTATGCTACAGTTATGATGTAATAAAAAGGTGGCTTTAAACCTTTTCAAGACTCTGTAGCTCTTTTAAGACGAAGCGATAATTCTCTCCACGTCTGTTAGGGGTTTGATGCTAGTTTATGCTATTAAAGAATACCAAACTCTATAAACTGAAAAACGAGAACAGAGAAACTATGTAGTATAACAGTTGAGGTAGTTGAGGAACTATATTGAAACAGTTTCTTGATTTAAAAAATGAAATGAAAATTTTCATAACACAAAAATAAATTAATTAATGAAACCATCGAAAAGCTAGATAATGATACACAGATAATAAATTTAGCAACTAGTTTAAGAATATTTGAGTTGATGAATTATGTTCAGGAAAGAATTAAGTTCGTCATCCAGGGTTTCACTGCATTCGCCTTTCCATGCATTTCATCTCGTTTTTTCGCAAACCGACGTATCACATTTTGATATTTAATGCTGTTTTAATCACTTCAACCTGAATTTTCACATTTTTTATTTTTCGCTTAATCACCACTTGCTTTTCTTCAGATTGTGTGGTAAGACAGCAAACTAAGGTAATGTACATGCTGTAATAACTCTAAGGTACTATAATTTGCTTCAATACCGAATAGATTCAAAAACTAAATTTCAAGAAAATTTACAGTTTTTTAACTAAATGTTAGAAAACTTCAAGCTTCGAATCCATACGAATACCGAGGAAAAAAACAAAGAATGATAAAGATAGAAAGAACGTTTTATTTAAGGTTGCGGAAAAGAACATTCTATCAAGTAAGTCAACTAAAAAAATAAATAAAATAAAATGAAAATAAAAATCTGAAAGCTTTAAGATTTCACATTACTCCCAAAGGGGCATTTTTTGAACGTTTTGCGTGTTATGTTTATTTATTAAATATAATGTTCTTCGCACTTGACCCATAAAATTCAATTCAACATTCAACAGCAATATCGCTAAATAATTTTTTAATTAGCATATCTTTAGAATTTCCGATACACACTCTCACGCGCTGGAGATAAAAAAAATGTTTTTTTTTCGTACACTGCTGCCATTCCTCGCTTTGAAATCGTTGAGTTTATTAATCAAAAATTCTTTAATGTCTTACAAAATACGAAATATATAATAAAACAAATTCCAAATTATGGTTTCCAGATGCCCATATTCTCAGTGGAGGATTACGTTATTCAAAATTTGATGGCTCTAGGTACCATTGTTTTATCACAAGGCATACATACACACATTTATGCAGATTCTTCATTATTTAATTTATTTAAATATAATACAGGGCTGTAATATTTGGTGGCAACAGTTTGAAAAGTGAATCAACGCAGAAAGCTTTCAACGCAAAATGACAAAACGAAATTAATACCCCTTCTGCGCTAACGCCCTTTGAGCTAAAAGCAAAATCATTCAAAGAGAAATTCGATCCTAAAATACAACTAAATATTTAATTAAACCCGGCACCTTACATGGTATCTAACATGTGGAAGCGATGCTTTTGTGGAGCACGTTTCCCTAAAATTTTGTGCGTATTTACGTTACGCAGGAAGAATACTACGATATTAATTCCTGCAAGTAGCCAAAACACAGTGATTTGAACCACCAGTGCTCAATTATCTTACCCACTGGACTACCGGATGACTCCAGATGCTTTACTTTTAATTAAAATTTGTTTCGACATGAAAACAAGTTACTTATAATGGGTAAACACAAGTTATTGAAGAAATTGAATAGAACTAGGCAATGAAAATATTTATCTACACATTACTTTCTCGTCTATCAATAGTTATGTTTAATTATTATTACTACTAATAACTGAAATGTTCTTTTAAAATATGTGTAATGAATGTAACCGGTTCACAGACTTACAGCTTATAACTCTCAATGTGTTTTAAATGCCTCTCCAATGACCAGTGCTTTTCCCACAGCTTTTTCTTACCAGGGCCTACAGAACCTAAACATCTACAGGATTCCCTCTTTCCGGAAGAGTTTGACTGGATGGTAATTGAAACTAGTAAATTAGAAATAATGAACAACCATTCTAAGAAAGTAAATTAAAAGAGTAGAAGGTAATTAATATTTATTAGTGCTTTATCTGCTCTCTATTTTTCCTATAAGATAGTTTCAATCCTTGGTGCTTCCTTGTCTTCACAAAGGGAGCACAGTACCTACAGTAAAGGAAGCACAGTACCTACAGTAATTCAGGGTCGACGGCAATTTAGGTATCATTTCCGTTCGTGCTTATGGTAAAGGGGAGAAAGAGAAGAACTGTCAATGCTTATCGGCTTTAAATTTTGGACAGTAATAGCACCGATGGTTAATGGTAAGGCATTCCATAAAATGAACATGTTTTTATTATATATCAACACCTAAAAATAATAATTGGCCTACCACCGACCGGGCGTAAAGTCGCTGAACACTGGTAGTTTCGACCTGGGTTCGATTCCAAGGAACGGGCTGACTGCATGTGAGTTTTCGTGGTTTTCTCTATGTGTAACGTGTATAAGAGCCAGTTTCCCTTAGAAAATCTTCCACGCAGGCGTCCCTCCCTTAGGCAGATAGGCCTTGCGTGCTTTGCCATAATTAAACAAAACCAAATCTCAGAATCAGGTCTTGTAATCAGGAGCCACGAATCCTAAAAAAGAGGCCAAGAAATGCAAGAATAAACTTTGTAATCGAAGCTATCATAACCCAAAATCAAAGCATTATCAAAGCTCTAGAGGCTAATTTATCTCTTTTTTCTATTTATTTATTTTGGTGTGTGTATGTTTTCCCCAATCAGACATTGGTTTCAAAAGCGACATATCGCTAAAAACAGTGATAATTGTTCAAGTGGTATCAAACACAGAGTAAGCCGCGTATCTCTGTTATTTGAACACTTCTACTCTCCTCAACATTTTTATCAAAAGTTAAACAGAACTTTTTTAAGTATTCAAAGAAAAGATAGACATGCAAAATGATGAATGGTTGATATGAGAATTATATGCTCGAAATACAAAATGCTTTGTAATTCTTGAATAATTTATTTTAAACGTATAACTACACCTTTTGGTCTTGAGGAAAACTAATTTTTTTTTTCTACTTCGGTTGCATTTACTAATTCACTGAAACCTTGATTAACCAAGACCTCGCTTAGCCGAACGTTCCTTAATAATAGATTAAACTGAGACTGCATCGGCAAAACTTAAAATTATCTATTAAAGACGACATTGTGGTATTTTTGTGAGCAAAAATACGCTTTAAAATCTTCGTCTTGAATTTTTAAGCACTTACGTTCATTAATGGATTATAACATTAAAATTTTGACTATAGTTTGGTTTATTTGATTTTTACAAAATACTCGAAGGCTATCTGCCAAAGGGTAAGAATGTCTTCGTGGAAGACTTTGATCAGCAGCTAAGTGGTAATGCCTCTGAACACTGTTAATTCGACCTAGGTTCGATTCCAGGCGAAGGGGTTGGCCATGACCGTTTTCGTATTTTCCCACCTTGAGGACTTGAATACGAGACAGCTTTCTCTAGATAGTCTTCCGCGAAAACATTCCTCTCCTTATGCAGATAGCCATACCTCTAATAAAACAAAGCAAACACTCGTGGAGGACTTTCTAAGGGATATTAACTGTATCCACGCTACACATGGGAAAAGTCAAGAAATCCCATCTAACCCATTGGCCTGGGAATTGACCTTACTTCTTTCATCTACGAAAGTGAATAATCTACTTAAAAAGGAAAAGAAAAGAAAGAAACCAAAGAAACATTACAGACTTTAAATAAATTTTAAGTAAATTGCGCAGTGCAACCTAAGTGAAAGTTTTTCATTTTAAAAGTATTGGCCCTTTTTTGGCCATCAGAAACGACGAATAAAAAGTCGCCAAATGTTTTCTAGTCTACATTTTAAGTAAACACATACGTATTACTGATAAAAAAAAAAACAGCATTTCCAGAGCGATGGGAGAAAAATCTGACATTTCTACTGTAGAAGAAAATGAATCTAATATCGTTCAACCGGGATTGGGGTTAATGACGCTGACTGCCGTACCTAAAGGTCCGGTTTTGAAACCTGGAGAAGGAATGGTTGTTTGGAAATGTATAGTGTCTTTGCGGCATGGGGGTACTCTAAATATGCGGCGAGCCAAAAGTCCTGTCGAGAGATTGCTGGTAGAGGAAGAGAAGTGGGAGCCCTCGGACTGGTCCCCCAGTGTGCTCTCCATCAAAATTGCGGGGCGGAATTGAGCAACGTCGTACTGTCAACTGTATGGTGCTCAAGTTTCTTCCAACGACAGGCGTAATCTTGCACTCCTCGGCACGATGAATTCTGTAGGCTTGTTCCAATGTTGCTCTCAGACAAGTGAGATAAAGTCACAACAACAACAAACCTTATAATTGACTATTTGATAAACGTATCTTTTCCAGAACTCCTCCTTCCCGTATAATTTCCATAAAGGAATTATTCTGTATCAAACTCCCATTTATCTAAAAATTAAAAAAATACGAAGTAAAGAGCAGTCAAAACCTAATGCACTTGCGCACGGAAAGCAACAACAATAGGTGATGATAATGCACAACAAATTCAAAAATATTTGATGTGTACACCACATGACTTCCTTGTAGGGAATATTAAATTATACGCATTTTTTCCTGCACTTCACTTAATGAATTGAATTAAATCTACTTCGTTGATGGCGCATAAACCACAATAAAATAAATTTTACGCTTTAAAATCCACTACATTTATTTACCATAGCGACACTCTGGCGTTAGGTTCACTTAACAGCGTTGCATCTCATTCATTTTATAACTCAGAATGCACAAAAATTATATCATCTGAAGAATTATCGAATCGTTGCCACATGTTCTATTAAATAATATGATAAATCTAAAGCGATGTATAAAAGAAATTAAACAAATAAAAAAGAAACACTTTTTCACACACGATTCATCGCCGCCCTCGTAATGTGCATGTGCTACTCGTAAACATTCTCCTCTCTCTGAGACAGACTGGCGACAGTATTTGCTGCTAATACGAAACACTTACTATTTCCTCGAATTTCATTAGAAATATATTTCTCATTCAATTAATTCAATTCTCAATCGCGCAAGAAAAATACATAAGATCTTGAAATATCTTCATTAAACCTGAATGATATAGAAAAACAAAAAACACCAAATACAGTTAAAACAAATAAAAAAATCAATTTTTACAATTAAAATTACAGTTCCAGCGAAAAAAGCAAGCAATTCGGCCAGCAGGAAAGAAGGCAGGTTTTTCTGTGCAGAAAACTAAAAGTTTCCTTTTGAAGACACTGAAAGTGCGGAAAGACATTCACTATTTTGCCAATCTTCTAATATAAACAAATATGGCTGCTATTCTACAACTATTGCATACAGATTACCTAAAGGCATAAAAACCTTAACCGGAAGATACGAACAGCATAATTCAGTCCTTTTTAAAGCAAAAAAAGCAATTTACCAACTTATAAGCATAACAAAAATGAGCTCATGCAGCCGAGTAACAGAGAGGATATATATGTACATATATTTATGCACTTTTCGTGTGGCCAATCGCAACCAAAAAGGGAGGTGCACAACTGCATGGTATAGCAAAGCTATATGCAAAATTTCAACGTTCTAACGCTACTGGTTTTTGGGTTATGCGAGATAAATACATACATACGTACGTACGTACAGACGCCATGAGAAAAATCTCTTCTGAATCCATTTTAAATTAGTTTAACAAATCGTTTACAGAAAAAAAGTCCTTCAGTACACGTGTCACGAAATTATAAATATTATAATTATTATTATTATAATTATTTAAATTGCATTCGATAGCGGTAAAATGTATATTTTCGTTGAAATATGATACCCGGAATGTTTCGTGATTACAATACTTCCTTTACTTTGCTCAAGGAAGTAAAAATAAAGAGTAAATAAAAAAAGATAGTTCTTTAAAATCTGCAAAATTAGAGCAACAAAATTTTGAAATGAAAAAAATATGTTAGAGTTAGGCCAACTAAAGGTTAGGACCAAAAAATACATTTGATCTATTTCTTTACGCATATATAAACGGATTTTGTTATATTAATATAAATTATAATTAATATAGCTATACGACTCCGTTTGAAAAATATAGTATAAAAGCTATCCATATTGCTTAGGAAAATTTACTTTTTGGATTTCCGTATTCAAAGCATAATATTTAAACTGTCAGTTATATGTAGCATTTAGCGAGTTCGAAAGTGGATGAAAAATAATTCAGAAATAGCAGTTCATTCAGTCACACACAGAAATCGTAACGACTGCTGTTCTAATATCCTCCACCAATAGCTGATCGACTTGCAGATGTCGTCGCGAATTAGTCACAAACCAGTTTTATAAAATATAATACCGTTTCTTTCTTTCCTTATTTTTTTTGGGGGGAGGGTGTAGTAGAAGTAGTATCAGATATAATTGTTGGTTCATAGATGAGACAACGTAATAAAATACTGATGAACGCTAACAACCTTAACTGTATTTTACAGAACTACAAACAACACATATCGTATTAATATCAAATCCTTTATTTTCCAACTCTAGTAGCAAAATTAAATCTTCTCTTTAAAACAAAACAAGGTCGACCAGCGGCTGAACGGTGAACACTGGTTGTTCGGTCTGAGGTTCGAATCCCACGAACGGTCTGGCTGCATGAGCGGTTTCGTAGTTTTCCCAATGTATATAAGCCGATTTCCCTTAAAATGTCCCCCACGAAGGCATTCTTTCCCTTAGGCAGATAGCCTCAGTGTGCTTTGTGGTAATCTCAATAAACCAAAACAAAACCAAACACTGGATTCTAAAAAGAAGTCCAGTATGAAAACTTTTGCCACAGAAAGATAATATAATAACTTGTACAATAACATGCAAAGTGAACATTTATAATTCTTAAAATATTAGTGAGCTACTTTTAAATTAATTATTTACATTTTATACCGTTACTTGTCTATGTCTTGACATTTCTTACATTTAGTCAAAACTTTTTTATATATTTAAGGAAAAAATTCTAGAAATGAAATTTTTAACTCTGAAATTATTAGCCTAGAAGGTTATTAATTTCGTTTTGGCATTTTGCGTCGATTCACTTTCTTCGTTGATTCACTTTTCAAACTGTTGCCACCAAATATTATCGATCTTTATTATATTTAAAGAAATTAAATAACGAAGAATCTGCATAAATGTATGTATGTTTCTAGTATTGTGATAAAACAATCTAGTGATAAATCTAGAGCCATCTGATTTTGATTAACGTAATCCTTCACCAAATATGGACATATGGAAGGCCGAATTTGGAATTTGTTTTATTATCTATTTCGTATTTTGTCAGACATTAAAGAATTTTTTATTAACAAACTGAACGATTTCAAAGCCAAGAATAGCAGCACTGTAAGGGAAAAAAAATGTTTTTTATCTTCAGCACGTGAGACTGTGTATCGGAATTTGTAAAGAAATGCTCATTTTAAAATTATTTTGCGATATTGCTGTTGAATTGAATTTTATGGTTTAAGTGCAAAGAACATAATATGTAATAAATAAACGTAACACAGAAAACGTTAAAAAGACTCCCCTTCGGGCGTAACGTAAAATCTGAAAGTTTTCAGCTTCTTTTTTATTTATTTATTATATCGTACACGGATCTTTATTCAAACCTTTGGATCGTTTTTGTTACTGAACAACAATCTCGGAAGAATTTTCTGAACATAAGAACTATGTCACATTTGTTGACTTTAATAAACAAAGAACTATAATAAAATGATATACTATAAAAAAGCCTGATTTTAACTATAGTTGTTGTAAAAAGAAGAATACGCTGAGAGAATAAGAAATGAGCACATTTAATTTAAAGGCAGCGAATAAATAACGATGTCGACAACATCTGTTCAAACAACTTTCCATCTCCATTGAAGCGAGGCCCACCAGCGGCCGAGTGGTAAAGACGCTGAACACTGGTAGTTCGGTCCGAGGTTCGAATCCCGCGAACGGGCTGGCTGCATGGGCGTTTTCGTGGTTTTCCCCATGTGTAACGTGTATACGAGCCAGTTTCCCTTAGAAAGTCCTCCACGAAGGCATCCCTCCCTTTAGGCAGATAGCCCTCGTGTGCTTTGCCATAAATGAATAACCTAACCTAACAATTGAAGCGCTTTTTCAAATAAGTTTTAAAAAATAAGAATCAAACAACCGGAAGTATCCAGTTGGCACATAAATCCTTCTGTAGGTATTTCTGCGAATAGCGGAGGTATAAAATAGCTTTTTTCGCCAATATTTCGTTCTGCTTTCACTTAGCTTTACCAAGAGTTTGTGAGATGGGTGAAATCTGTTATATAATGATGTTTACAGAATAAAAACACGTTTTATAAGAAGCTTTTTCTTAGGATAATTTTCCCATATTTACTGTTTGCATTAATCAAAGAATGAAACAGAATAAAAATAAAAAGCTAAGTGTTAAGAATAAATAACAAATTTAAACTTTATGAACGTGAAGTAAAAACTGTAAAGATACTTCTCGGACTCTAAAAATTCTATAAAACTTCTTCATGGGACTCAGTTTGTAAACCAGTCGTCTGAAAATAATTCCTATTCGTTGACGAATCGTAAACTGGTTTGAAACTGCGTTACGTAAAATCAAACGCATGCATGAATACGAGCATACATTTTGTTTCTCATTGCAATCTGTTTGCAAAATTGTAATTTTAATTTACTGAAAGTTTATTTCATTTAAAAAACTAATATTTTTCCATTTTGATGGGAAAAAATGATTTTTCAAAATTTTAAAAGGAATTTTTAATTTGTTTAAAAAATAATTCGTATTCAGCTTATTATTACTAGTATTCGTTTTAGCAGGTTTTACGCTATTTACTGAAAAGAAAAAGACTCAATTTTATTTCATTTTAATTATTTATATACTTATTTCTTAATTAAAGTACTTATTATCTCCACCATGATTTTAATTAAGTTATAAATACATATCTCTGTCAAAAAAACATTTTAATTCTTCACTGAAATTAAGTCACCATTGATATATTTCGAAGCATTATTAAAATTTAAATCAAAATTCAAACCAAAAGAAAGCTATACTTAATAATCTGCCTTTTAATTAGCATTACCTATAATAAAGAGATTTTATTTACTGCAAAAAAAAACTTGAATATTACTGCATGAAATATAAGCATCGGCTACAATAAATATTTCAAATACTGGAAATAAAATAGTCTTAATAACTATACTAATGATAGGTTTGGTTTGGTTTATGTGATTACGGCAAAGCCTTGAGGGCTATTTGCCTAAGGGAGAGATACCTTCGTGCAAGACTTTCTAAGGGAAATTGGCTCACTATACTAATGAATAGTCCCCAATATCCTCAGCCCATAAGTATAAAACCTCATCAGACCTTTTAAAGAAGGCACTATACGCAAGCAAAATATAACAGCACGACTGAAATTCCTTAATTATACCAAAGTCGGCGAAAGCCTGCTTGCCTAAGAACGAATGCATTGCTAGAAGGCATTTTCAAGGAAAATCACAAAAGTTTTTTCCAGGCAAACTACCAAAAAATCCAGGCAAACTACAAATGGTCAACGAATTTTCCATTAGGTTCCCTTGCATGGTTGATTTTTTGCGATTTTCCCCCGTGCGTAACGTGGTCGTTAAACCAGTTTCTCTTATAAAGCCCTCTATGGAACCGTAAGTCCCCTTAGGCACATAGCCCTGTTACACATTGCCATATAAAAATAAAAATTCTGATGTGTACACCACATGACTTCCTTGTACGTAATATTAAATTATAGGTATATTTTATTTCATTTAAACTTATTTCTTCGAATTTCATTAGACATATATTTTTCCTTCAATTAAATCAGGTCTCACTTCGCCATAAGGCAAAAAAACTTAAAACCTAAAAATAATTTTATGAAAAATTGAAAAATACAGAAAAGTACAGTTAAAACAATTTAAAGAACAACTTTTACAATTAAAATTACAGTTTCTACGCAAAAACGCGCCATTCGGCCAGCAGGCAAGAAGTGCAGATTTTTCGGTGCACAAAACTGAAAGCTTACTTTTGGTCTCACTCGGCAAAAAAAACACTGAAGGTGTATAAACTGAATTTGTTACAGACGCTTTGTTGAGTCAATATGTGGGTTAGTTTAATAATTAAATGTTAATTACAGAATGGATTAAGCATTTAATTCGCAATAATAAAAGAAGACGTTATCCTTGTTGTTGCGAAACTTAGTTTTTCTAGATTGGCAACAAATCCACTAATCTGCTAAGTTTCAAATGTAAACAAATATGGTTGCTATGGTAAACAAAAATTAGGCTTAGCCGCACTTAAACAACTTTTAAATTATTGATAATTCTACAGTTATTGCATGTAGGTTAACTAAAGGCATAAAAACCTTAACCGGAAGTAAGAACAACATAATTCAAAAAAAGGGAGGTGCACAACTACATGTTATAGCAGTCCAATATACAAAATTTCAACTTCTGAGGTTACTCGTTTTTGAGTTATACGAGATACATACATACATACATACTCACATATCGAACGCACAGACGCCACAAAAAAATCTCTACTGAATCCATTTTAAATCAGTTTTATAATTGGTTTTGGGGAAAAGAGTCCTTTATTATGTCCTTACGTACAGGTGTCACGCAAAAACATCGTTAAATTGCATTCGATAGCGGTCAAAATGGATATTTTCGTTGAAATATGATACCCGAAAATTTATCGTCATTACAATACTTCCTTTACTTCGAACAAAGAAGTAATAAACATTAAATGATTAAATGCTGTTCGAAAATCACATTAGATTTGTTTTTACATTAAAATAGCTATTAAATATAATCCTTTTACTGTATTAAATTACATATGCATATCTAATTAAAGGGACATACATGGAAATTTTTTAAGGTAAAGAAAAATGAATTGCCATTCTAATTTCGGGAAGTAATGAGTTAGAATTTCGATTAAAATTCCCATTTCTTCGTTTTCTGATTCCTGCATATTTATCAGCATATGAAATTCATACGACTAGTAGCTCAAGCGTAATTTAATTAAGTAAATAATTTATATTCATATACTCATAGTTTTAAGAACAGGCTTATAATTATACTTGTTCCAATTTTCATTATACTCCTTTATCTCACAACTAAGCTTAATTTAAATTCTTTTCTGTAGTTGCAGAAAAAGTAATTCCTGCATTCGCAGCGTTTTCTCTGCGAATAAGAAATATAAATTTTAAGGCTGCAGTAGAGTTTCTTAAATTTTATTCATTTATCTCAAATCCGCAATTTTTTTGGAATGAGATGAAATATTTTGGAATTATTTCGCTGTTTTTGCGACTGGCTCATCTGATTAAAAAAAAGCTTTTTGTAGGAAACTGTAACATAATTATAAATAAATCATCGTAACTTACATGACTCAACGTATTTTTTGCATAAATTACTTATACAAAGCGCAGTAGATTAAAATTAATTTATTCTAGTAATTGACACTGTTCATTATTCAGTAATAGCGCATCCTTTAAATCTTGCAGTGCTGTTAAAAGTGACAGGCAAATTTTCAGATACGTAATGATTTATGATTTAACGAAAATTGGACAAGTATCAAGAAATGAGAGCTCATATTAAACAACAGCCTTGAGTTGTTTCAAAATAAACAGGTATGAAAAGAAGCACACATAAAGATAAAAATATAATTACTCAATTTTAAAAAACTTGTTTTCAAATGCTATTGCAATTTATAATAATGACACAACCCCTAGTCCGAGATTAAGTAGTTTATATAGAATGCAGATTCGTTATATCCTATAAAGCGATGAATTTCCTCGATATAAAGTGATTTTGATTTTTTTATTCAACTTTTATTTAGCTTTTGGATTATAAAAACATCAAGTAGTTTAAAAGTTGAACAGGATTTAACGTTTAGATACGATCCTGACATTCATCTCCGAATATATACACTTTATCTCCTAATGTCCTATGTATCATGGTTTTACAAGTAGCAGATACACAGGCCTAGAACACAATGTGCTAATTATAAAGAAAGCCTATAATTCAGAGGTCTAGAATGCAAATTAATGACTCATATAGTCTACAAGAAGAACTACAGAATCATAAAAAAAAACTTTACTGTTTTTAATTATAGCTATAGATTTACCAGCTGACATAATATAATAGACTTTGTTCGAAATTTTGCTGAAAGTTTTCTCGTAGATAAGTTATCATTCATCATTTTCTTGAATTATAAGTGTTTCATTTGTTTTCTGTAAGAAGTACGTAAGAGCGAAAAGCATGTCTCTTATAATAACAGGAACATATTAGCTTGTATAAAGAACAAAAATTAAGCACAACACCTTTTCTGTTAATAAGCACAGTATCAAGACTTTAAAACACAAACTTACTTAAAAGTACTCCGCCAATCGTAAATAAAACGGTCAAGGTAAACTCTGTTGAGCGTGCGGTTTCTTGTTTCTTTTTCAACACGTGTGTTTGTTTTGATTTAGAAACGTACATCTTTAGTTGGCCGACATAATAAAAAGGAAGTGAACTTCACAGAGACAAGGAACGAAGTTCAGAAACTCGTTTCTTGGTACTTTTCAACAGTTTGCTTAATCAAAAACTTCACGGGTCTTACCTGAACTAATCCACTTGATCTTTGAGCTTCTTCAAGTTGCTATGGAAACGCAGAACATTTTGCACCTCCCCGACGTAAAGAATTAATCCAAAAAGTGCAGATAAATGTTATTAATCATCAACATCGTTACCATTTCCCATAAAAAAAGAAAAGAAAAAGTACAAAACAGAACGGAT
The DNA here is from genome assembly GCA_000611955.2 of Stegodyphus mimosarum. Classification (NCBI taxonomy): domain Eukaryota; kingdom Metazoa; phylum Arthropoda; class Arachnida; order Araneae; family Eresidae; genus Stegodyphus; species Stegodyphus mimosarum. The sequence continues at coordinate 511,723 of KK113236.1, forward strand.
GACTGAACTCAAGAGTCAAATAAACTTTTCACCCGCAAAATATTTACAGGCAGGTTTACACGTCACTCAACTTTTAAGGTAAATTACCTACGTGCTGCTGACGACAGTGAACTGCGCTTTCTTTTCGTCTTCTATTCTACCTTGGCTTCTGCTTCCCGGTACCTTGGCGATTTAACATTTCGCCGGCGTCACGCCAAGAGGCCGCCAAAATCGGTAACGTAAACACGCGAAGTTGGGAAAATTTCGGTAACCAGTGCTGGCATTAATATCTGGATGGAATGCATCTGCCAAGGAAAGAAAGAAGTTTGTTTTTATGCTTTCTTCCCTTCCTTTCGAGCAGGAAGTTCGGGATGAATTCCAGATGCAAATCAATAGCTCTCCTTAGACAGAGCGGAACAAATCAAAATAATATCGTTAGCTACAATAAAACTCCAACCGGGCATGATTACATGAGGACAAACGGGGTATGCGTTCCGAGGCTCCTCTTTTAACAGAAACGCCAAACCCTTCAATACTTTTCTTAATTCGTGAAGTTTTTATTGCTTTTTTTTATCAATTCTATGTTTTGAGAATATAAAATTGGAAGCAAAAACAAAGTTTTAATTTTCACAAATTAGTTTTATAGATCTTTGTTTGTATACAAAAGCACTGTCTCGCACTTTTAATGGCGTCTGATATAGTTAAGCGAGGTCCGATTTGTAGGTTAGGTTAGGTTATTCAGTTATGGCAAAGCACACGAGGACTATCTGCCTAAAGGGAGGGATGCCTTCGTGGAGGACTTTCTAAGGGAAACTGGCTCGTATACACGTTACACATGGGGAAAACCACGAAAACGCCCATGCAGCCAGCCCGTTCGCGAGATTCGAACCTCGGACCGAACTACCAGTGTTCAGCGTCTTTACCGCTCGGCCGCTGGTGGGCTGGTCCGATTTGTAAATTAATACTAACTTTCACAACCAAACTCTACCGCTGTGTTACCGTCATATTTGAAGCTCTCGATACACACTAATATGAGAATCTTTTGATTATTAAAAGCGTACTCATATACTTGATTATTAAATTAAAGCAATTTTATTGCATAACTTTAGTCTTGTCTCAGTGGTTTAATTACTAATTAAGATTTGCAATAAATTCGATAACAATTCTTTCATTCCCACACTTTGTGTCAATTATTTTCATAAAAAAAAGGCCCTGGTACATTCTGATTTAAAATGTACAACTTTATATAACTTGTAATTTTTATATTATAAGTTTATATTTTACACGATATCGTAATACCTGAAGCCATGGAAACAAAACATACGAAAAGGTAAAATACATTTTTATTTAAATAATTTTAAATGGAAAGAAAACAGTATATTAATTGCCGATGTCGAAAAATATTATAAATATAATCCGCATTAATTATACCTAATACCGTTGAAAAGAATTAGCAGAAGTGCCTCTGTAAAAGGTCTTACCTCAAGCTTCCAATTGGGTAACACAGACACTGACTCCAACTATCTTACCTCCAGATATTCGGGTCGTGTACAGTTGAGCTTGTTATTAACTTATTAACTTTTATAAATTTAAAGGTCGATTAAAATTATATAAAATAATAATAATAATAAACATAGAAAAACTGCAAAGTAATAACTATGTATATAATAACTACATATTACAACTATAAATAATAATAACATTTCATAATAACTACATATATATAAAATGTGTGAAAACTTTCAGATTTTATATTACGTCCAAAGGGGCGTTTTTTTAGCGCTTTGTATACTACCTTTATTTATTAAATATCATATTCTTCGCACATAAACGCTAAAATTCAACTCAACAGCAATATCACAAAATACTTAAAATGCGCACGCATATCTTTAAAATTTCCAATACACATTCTCGCGCACTGGAGATAAAAAAAATCTTTTTTGTATAGAGTTTCCACTGCTCGCTTTGAAATCGTTGAGTTTGTTAATCCAAAATTTGCTAACGTTTTACAAATTCTGAAATAGATTACAAAACAAATACCAAGTTTGGACTTCCAGATGCCCTTATTCGAGTGGAGGACTACGTTACTCAAAATTTGATGGTTCCAGCTACCGTCGTTTTTTCACAATGTGAGAAACATACCTTCATTCATGCAGAATCTTCCTTATTTAATTTCTTTAAATTGTAAGGCCTACTGTCTATCTTTTGTGTGAAATCTGGAGAGCAGGGATTGCACAGAAGAAGGGTTAAAACTGCCATTTATTACACTCTTAAATTATTTACTACGCGTCAACTCGACACTAACAAACTGCCCCTCTGCTTCGGCGGTAATTGAAACAGTAAGAACTAACCAAAAGTTTGAAGATATTAATAAGTAGTAGAATTACGCTACAGGGCTCAGACTATCCTGTTGTTGATAAATTTAGTGGCAGCAAAGTAAAAGCTGTTACACCACGTTTAACCAGCAATAACTGCTAAGCCGAAGCTCACGCTACAATACGCACAGAGTTTTCCCAGACGCTCTAACTTTCCCTTCTAGGAACTTGATACTTAAACCTTTTTTCCAACTAGTAGAATTTGCATTACTTCACGCGCGCTACCAAAAATTTAAATATTCTGGCAGTGACAATTAGGGGAATGAAGTCTTATAGGAAAGGACTTCAAGTTAAATTTAACTAGCTATTTAAAATAAATATAAATCCTTACAAAATATAAAGCAGGACTCTAATATTTGGCGGCAACAATTTGAAAAGTGAAACGGCGTTTTATAGTGGACGACACAAAATGCCAAAATGAAATTAATAACCCTTCTGGGTAAATTGCTTCCTTAGGCTAAAAATAAATTCATGAAAAATTTAATGAATTTAAATTAATTATGACATTTAGCTTAGCCTATATATGCAGCCTTCGAACAGTAATGGAAAAATCTGTATACAGTATGGTATAGTCGTACTGCATATAGAGCTAGCATTCTTCGTTCACTTCGTCTGTTATTAAGTGCCCTTTTCCAAAAATACACTAATCAAGCAAGATGACATCATGTTAATTCCTCTCCATGAAATCAGTTTTTATCTTTGTCATTCATTTTTATGACTTACCAGTCGCAATATTTTGTGTGTGATTTTTTTTTCTTTGGAGTGAAACGCTTTTTTTTGTTCATAGGGTGAAAAGAGGAATAATTTTATCACTTAATTTTACTGAAAAAGATGCATTTCGTTATTACTTTACTGAAGTAAAAATCTGATGTGTACTCTACATGGCATCCATGTACGGCTCATTAATTTATAAAACACTTTGCTGCTCTTCATTTAAACGATTAACTGATCTCTCAAGGCAAGTTAAGATCACATCAAATATTGGAAATTTCGGAATCAAATATCCCGTTCAATATTTGTCAATTTTCTTGCATTTTTATTTTTTCGTAATGAATATAAAGCTTCCCAAGTATAGGAACTTGGAGACCCCATTAAAAGCTAGATTTCGTTATTTGTCCAAAATTAGTTTTTTCATTATTTTCATATTGACAAAACATGAATATTTTCCTCATTAAAATCGATATTGGAACACTACGACTGTTCAAACAAAGGTCGGGTAAGTACTCTTAAGCTGGGTAAAAGGGTTGGATATATATATACATTGGTTACCATAAATTAAGGAAAAATCACAAAAATCACGATTACTGAAAAAGTTACATGTAGAATTTTATGAAACTTACCCATAATATACAACACACAATAAGGTATGAAATAACATAAAACGAAATCACCAGACAATTATGGTAGTATAGAAATTAGCACATGTATAAAATGAACAAATCGAATGTGTCAGCTTGCTATAGGAAAAGTACCTTCAATATGGAATATGATTGCCTCTAGAAGCAATACCGCACATACAGCGATGTGTAATGCTTTCAATTATGCGGTCTATCAGTTCTACAGGAAGCGAGAGCCATTGCTCTTGCAAAGCAGTTGCAAGCGCGGTAAGGGTCTGAGGGGCTGCTAGACGTCTCCCTAAAGCATTCCAAACGTGCACGATAGGATTCACGTCCGGGGATCGAGCTGGCCACTCCATGCGCATAATTGTTTCTGGTTCAAGATAATCATCTACGACGCGATGTGTGGTCTTGCGTTGTCGTCCTGTAACAAGAAAGCATCACCTATTGCCCCGGCATATGGGTGCACATAAGCATCAAGAATGTCATCTATAAAACTGAGCATTCACGGTTCCCCTTAGAAAGACATGGAGGTCTGTGCGTCCAGCCACAGAGATGCCACACCAAACACAGACACTGCTTGTTCCGTATGCATCTCTTTCACGGATGTTAAGGGGTTCCAGGTTCTCTCGGTATCAAATAACGCCTACTATTTCTTTCTAGACTAAACCTGGACTCATCCGTCCATTGATCAGGCGACCAATGGACATGTTGTCGTGACCCTGCAAACGGTCCTATAGCGTGACGTGAGCGGCATGCAGGTGGCTGGTCGCCTCGCATATAGGCCACCTTCGTGAAGCCTTCTACGCGCAGTAGACGCTGACAGCAACCTTCCGGTGGCTGCAGCAAGGGAGGATCTATGAAGAATCGGAGTAGCGTTCTATTCCTGCGTGCACATAATGTCAAATATCGGTCATCGGCGCTCGTCGTAGCAGTTGGCCGCCCTTGGCTGAACCTCCTAGATAACGAATCTGTGGTATGAAATTGCCTCCAAAGTCTATGAACCACAGAAGGACTCGAACCATTTAGCCATCTGGACACTTCCGTTTGACTTTGTCCTCCCTCTAGTCTCCCAGGGGCTCTCCATCGTAGTTCTGCAGGCAAATGATGCCTGGAGGTCATTGTTGAGAATTGGCTATCTCAGATTTCTGATGTCACTATCACAGTGAAATATGTGGACTTTTATGCTCCTCGCAGATGACACATTCCGAGTGCAGCACCACTAATTTGCATATTGAAGTGTTACTCAGTTACTTTTACATGGCAACATATTCAAATTTTACACGGTTTGGCTTATTTTTGAGGGAGTTATCGCTATTTTTGTGATTTTTCCTTAATTTATGATAACCAGTGTATATATACCCAACCCCTTACTCGAATATATATATTTAACCTTTTGGGTACTGCCGGGACTGCGATATTGAAAGGAGGTTCACAACTAAATGTTATAGCAGTCCCATATACAAAATTTCGACGTTCTGTCGGTAATCTTTATACGAGATATATACATATGTACGTACGTACAGACATCACATGAAAACCCACTTGGCAACATGTTTTGGAATAAAGAGTCCTTTATTCCATCCGTACGTACAGACATCAAGCAAAAATTAATCAAAATGGATATTTCCGTTGAAATCTGATAGCTAAAAGTTTTTGTGATTACAATACTTCCTTTACTTCGTACAAGAAAGTAAAAATACGGTGAAAGTTTCTGAGATTACAACCCACAATTTTGATCGTCTGTCGAGAAGGTCATCTTAAGGAGATGGTCACTACAAGAAAGTTCACTTTATTTAAATTTTAACTGCTCTGTTACCTTTGTTCAAATAAAATGCAATAAATGATGAAAAAACAAATTTATTAATTATATATACTTAAGGCATACATACTTGGATTACAGATTAAAGACAATCGAATTATTTAAATTTTTTTAATCTCGATTTGAACTGTGGCCTCAGTTCGGATATTCTGAGTTCTTCAGTGTTCCTGTAATGACACTATACAAGTTTAACCCTCTTCATTTCATAATCACATATGACGTAACAGCACTTAGCAAAAGTCGAAATGGAGCGGTGAAAGAACGGAACACACGGATATTAAGTCCAACCTCCGTTAAAACTGATAATATTTCTAGTTGTGAAATGCTTAGAATGTTTTGTAGGATAAAACGCATCCAATAAGATAGAATTCCAAGCAAGTGTAACTCAGAGCTTGGGCCGAGTTTAGAATCCGCTGTTTCTTTGGATTCAAAAAGTCCATCTGCGCGCGTTAACGCTGCGCTACTAGTCGCTGCGGTATTTTCCACAAATTTCTGAAAAAGAGCAGTCTGGCAGTTACAAAATCGAGAGAAACAAAGAGGTACTTCAGAAAATAATCACAGTGAAGTACATCTGTATGTATTAGAGTTTTCTAAGTTTACATTCTCAGCATACAAACAACTGACGTGTTTTCAGCATACTTGTGCAAACGCGATTAGTAACCAGAACTTCTGTAAATAAATTTTTTCATGATTTACGGATTAAATCTACGGTGCGATTTACAAATTGATTCTTCTGGGCTTCTTAATTTATGAGAATTTTCGGTATGCATAGTAAACAACTGGATTTGGATTGTATGGATTATTGAAAATCACATCCAAGATTCCTTCATGGTGAAACCTTTAAGGAAACCTGACTCGTTTTACGCTACAAACGGGAAAAACAGCGAAAAATATCATGTAGCCGGCTCATTTGCATATAAGCATTCTGTACCGCGCCACACGCATAGAGAAAAATCCGTACTTGTGACTGGACATACTTTCAGATGACGTCATTTTCTCTTGACATAATGACGTTTAGGCTGGATTCTTACGGTTTCGTTTTCGCTGAATAACGTGCACGAGTGACACGAAAGAGTGAAAATTATTGTTTCTTTTCTTTCAAACGAAAAACATTTGGCTTCGGCGTTCTGCAGATGGCTTCCTCTTTCATGGAATTGTAAAATTATAAAATCTTTCTGTTAATGTCAGATGCTGTTAATATCAGAAGCAATCTTAAACTCTTAGATTACATAAATAGCTTAGTTTATGAATTTAGTGCAAAAACTAAAACACGAAGATCTCTATCCAAGTATAAAGGCACTGTGTGCTAGTAAATATATTATTATTATTTCAGTTTTGTTGCAATCTGTTGCTTTCACATTGCAGAAAATATTTCCTCTTCAAGTATTATGTTATTATGGCCATGACATTCTAAAAATTCTATTGCCTTAAATGAATTAAAAAAGTGCGTTCAGTTCCGTCGCTGAATTTAATACAAGCGTATAAGAAAAGAAACTGCTTTCTCTGACAACCACTATTTTTTTTGCAAAGGTACAAAAAAGATGTTCCACATTAAAAATGGTCAATATTTATAAATTAATATTATTCAATTTAAAATACGTATTTCTGTTTATCTGTTCCAAATCTGTATTAGTCTAACTTCAAAATTATATTTTACTTTTTCAGACTGATTATAAATATTGTGAATTTATTGTGTATTATGTTAGCTCCCAACGTCGTTTTTGATATTTCCGAAAACTGACTTGTCTCATGCTTTCGCAGATTGCATCAGCATAGCATGAATATATAATGAGCATGAAATAATGAATTAATGATCACGGCACCTTTAATATGAAGGGTTTTTAATTAAGAAAACATTTATTAAAAATCTATGCACTTACTATTAATACATATTAACAAGAAGAAATAATACTTATCCTCTCTAGAAAAAAAAAATATCCTCACATTTTTTATATCAAATTCACTACACTACAGTCTTGTAAGAAGTGTAATCCCATAGCAACAAAAATACAACGCACGTAATAATCTTTTTTGGAACTGCTATCAAAATGTAGACAACCAGTATGGAGGTGTACCCTCGAGCCGAAAACAAAGTTAAGGCGTTCCTAAGCGTAGAGGAAGCGATGTCACCGGAAGCCCTATCCAATCATGAGGAGGGATTTTTCCTTATGTGCGTGGCGCGGTACAGAATGCTTATATGCAGCCCGTTCGGCGAAATCTGAACCCTGTTCTTACTGCTCTATTGCTGGTGGGCCATATATTATCTGGAAATGAAGAACTTAAAAATATTGCGAAATAATGCACATGTGATGGTAATTGTGGTTTTGAGCCTGAAGCAAAGGTTACTTTTGACAGTGTCAGTGATGACAATCGTACAAATATTACCAAAGATGCTGTTGTGACTTAATCTTACTTCTCTGATAGTAACATCAGAACAAGCCCACAAAATGTATTGTGACAAGGAGTGCAAGATTGCTGGCGTACTTGGCAAGAACCTTGGGCATCATACAGGTGATGCTCAGTTCCACCTTCAATTTTGACGAAGAGCGC
>KK113236.1:519804-546933 GCA_000611955.2 Stegodyphus mimosarum
TGAGCGGGGGAACGTGTCCGAGAGTCTCCTCTCGAAAGGACTTTTGGCCTTGCCTCATGTTTAGAGTGCCTCCATGCCGCACAGACACTATACATTTACATACATTTTTCTTCGGTAATTCAATTTCCTTCGGTAAGGCTGCCCGCGTCGTTAACCACTATCGCGGTTGGCGGCATTCTCAAAGATTCTGAGGGTAGTAGAGCCCAATGAATTTCATTTTCGACATGATTTGTAAAATAAGGATATTCTGAAGATGTCCTTATTTTATTATTGCTAACCTTATTTATTCCTGTTCTATATTTAGTGAACAATTAAAATCAGCTAAGCTGACTTGGAAAAATTAAGAAAGATATTATAGTATAAACAGCTAAAAAATAATAGTAATAATAAATAACAAAAGAATCTGAAAATTTTCAGATCTTTATAGCAAGCCCAAAGGAACTTTTTTTTACGTTTTGTGTGTTACTTTTTTATTACATTCTTAACACTTAACACTTAAACCTAAATTCAATTCAACAGCAAAATCGCAAAATAATTTTAAAATAAGCAAATCTTTAGAATTTTCGATACACAGTCTCGCGAGCTGGATATAAAAATATTTGTTTTTCTTACAGTGTTACCATTGCTCGTTTTGAAATCCTTGACTTTGTTAATCAGAAATTCGCTAAAGTGTTACAAAATATGAAATCAATAATTAAATACATTTCAAATTTCAAATTAATGCTTCCAGATGCCCATATTCGGTGGAAGATAACGTTATTCAAAATTTGATGACTCTAGGTAACTTTTTTTCTCACAATGCGAGAAACATACATATTTTTACCCAGATTCTTAATTATTTAATTTCTTTAAATATAACACAGGGCTTTAATATTTGGTGAATGAAAGCAAAATGCCAAAACGAAATTAATAGCCCTTTAGGCTAAAAAAAACTTGAAATTTAATCAAAAGGTGGATTGTTAAAAATTAATCAAACACATTTTTCTTTTCGAGATCTAAGCTTTCTTGAAATGGTTCATATGATAAATTTTATTTTCATAAAGTTCTTTCGCATTGTGCTAATGAACTTTTCAGATGAATTCACATACTTTTAAGAAAATTTGCACTATTTGAGTCGCTTAATAAATAAGGAACTAAAAGTTTCGGTGAAAGAGAATTCAAAGTCAAAATCATTTCAGATGCAGCCGCCCTAAATATGTTTGAAACTTTACACAATTCTGATATCCGTGCTTTCATAAATTCTCTTTTTATTACTTTATTTGATAATATTCATGTTAAACACTCACAATTAAATATGAATCTCGAGAAATATTTTTGATTTAAGAAAAATGAACGACAGAAGAAATGAAAGTTCTTGGAATAAAAATTTTTAATGGAATTTTTGTCTTCCACCTAAATTCTCAGAATGTAAACTAAAATTTCATTTCCTTAGAAAGTTTAAATTTGGCAAGTTTAGCTAAAACTAACAAATACATAAAGTATGTTCTACGGAAAATTTCTATAATATAATACTGTTAATAGTTGTAAACAATTAAACCATTATAAAAAACTGTACGTGCCTTATTTTACTATGCTTCGAAGCATTCAAATGGCATAAAAAATTTTCCTCATCTCCACTACTGTGTCCGCCGAAAACAGCGCAAGGCGAAAACGTGATTCCACAAAACATCGTGGGAGAAAAGAAAGCGAGGAGTAAACATCGTAGTTCTAAAACATATAGTTATCAGAAACAAAACTGCTAAAAAAACTGCGCAGTTTAAAAAAAAAGGTCCTCGAAACATCGTGGTAAAAAATAAAGCTCCTACAAATCATCGCTTGAACATAACATCTCAGATACGTTTTCACACTTTAAAAATTCGCATAATGATTTGTAAGCGCAAGAAAGACTTAGGAATATTTTTTATTTTATATTTCATATTTTTGAATTAATTAATGTATTTTGCTGGAAAAATAAGCAGGAAATTTAAGCGTTCAAATGCTGAAAATGAGTAGAAAACTATTTTAAGTACAGCAAGCAGTTAATAGAATTTTAAACTTATATAATTAACCAATAAAAGTCATTGATTACTTAATTTCTTTTATAAAGTTTTATTGGTAATTTTTCATGAAAACTATGGTCTAAAAAAGATTAGAAAAAGCAAGATGAGGAACTACATGTGACTACTTTGACTGAGCATATAAATTAAAATTTTCTCTGCTTGTGCTCTTACTGTAGAACATTCGTTAAAATTTCGCAAAAATTCCAGAACCCTTATTAAATTCAAAAGTAAAAAGAAAAATTTTAGTTGGTCAGTGAAGGCGGAATGCAGCTTTTGAGAACCTTAAAGCTGTGTTGATGCAGCCTCTGCTTTTGACATTTCCTGAAACCCAGATTGGAATATTGATGATAGCTGCAGATGCGTTTGTAAGCCAGTAGCATTATTAAAACCCTTAATCAAACTCAGAGGAACTGCGCCGCTATAGAGAATGAAACGCCAGGAGTCCGGTTCGCTGTATAGAAATTTAGGTTATGCATCAGTATACAAAAGGTAACTGCACATACAAACAATGAAACGATTACTCGTGTATATTCGAAGAAGAAAGTATTGCTTATGGGCTTTTAAATTTCAGGAATATGTCTTAAAGATTAAGCATACACAACTCAAAGAAAATGTTGTGGCTGTTGTTCTGTTAAGAATGAAATTGCTTGACGAGAGAAAAGAGATAAGATCTATCACAGTAACTTAAAAAGTTTTAGCTTCTTAATAAATTGAGAATAATTAATACAGTAGTTAAAAGCGGATAGACAGTTTAAAAACATTTATGCATACTTAAAATATCCCGATAATTCTGAGCATTCCTAAATTAAGACTTAGAAAATATATTAAGAAAAACTGCGGGAAGTACGAAATTATTGAAGATTTCTTGTTTTATATGAAGCCAAAAATAAAAACACGAAACTAAGATCGGTTATTAGAGTTAGTTTAAGAACAGGCATGATGAATGAGCTACATGCTGCACCATTCTCAGGCCATCTAGGCTTGAGAAAAAATAATGTAGATGGTGAGGGAAGCAGTTTATTTCTCATATGTGAAAATTGTGTAGCAATAAGGCAAATTCATTCGCACTTGCCAGTTAATTAAAGATATAAATTATATTCGTCTAGTATTTAACTAATATAAGAGCCATTTTCTCCAATGAAATAGTTCTAATTCACTGACACTTTTGTGCTGTAGCAATCGACTACATTTGAAAAGGGATAGTTCCCATAGGATGGGCGTCAGCGCAAACCGCTGCAGTCTCATTTTTAGTACGTTTATTTTAACTTATGGAACCCCAATTAAAATAATATCCAATAATAATTCCGACAACTCGTGAGTCAGATTTTCGATGAAATGTGCATTACCTTGACATAAAGTATTTTAGCATACGTTTAATATAGTAAGAGAACTGATATAAATTATTCTAAAATAAATCACAAAAAAGATAAAATCCGAAAGCTTTCATATTTCATATTACTCCCAAAGGGGCGTTTTTTTAACGTTTTGTGTGTTACCTTTCTTTATTAAATATCTTGTTCTTTGCACTTAAACCACAAAAAATTCAATTCAACAGCAATATCACAATATACATATATATTAAAAAAACATATCTTTAGAATTTCAGACAGACAGGCTCGTACCCTGAACATAAAAATATTTTTTTTCCGTGCATTGTTGTCGTTGCTCGCTTCGAAATCGGTGAGTTTGTTAGTCAGAAATGCGTTAAAATTTTACAAAGTATGAAAGAGGTAATAAAACAAATTCCTCACTCAAAATTCGTGCTTCCAGGTACCCATTTGCGGTGGAGGATTACGTTATTCAATAGTTGATGGCTCTAGGTTTTTTCGCAGATCAAGAAACATACAGGCATTTATGCAGATTATTCATTATTTAAATTCTTTAAGTATAATGCAGGCCAATAATATTTTCAACAACAATTTGAAAAGGGATTTGCCGTTTATAGTGAAACGTCACAAAATGCGGTTTTGAGACTAATTGCGCTTCTGGGCTCCCGCCCTTTTGGACTAAGAATAAAATAGTTTAAGATGACGCCTTATCTCTCACATTCTAATACTGTAGAACGAGCAAACAGAAACAGAAAATTACCCGCTGTTACATAAAATGTTATCTGTCACATTGGAATAGCTACGTCAGTGCCTAGCCTGCGCATTAAGGTCGGTAAAATACGATATAAACAGGAAAAACACTTGCAGAATTATTTTTGGACCGGAAATCGCTTGATGAATTGCTCTTTGCGTAAAGAAGGGCAAAAGAATTTAAACTGAAAGACTTTTGGAAAGCAGTCGATGAGCCAACTCGTAATTAGAACTATTGTGAAAAAAACAATGCACAACTTGTCAATAATTTCCTAGTATGACTAGATTTCCGTAATCAAAAGAAGTTGCTTGAAATACTTACCAAAACGTACCTGGAACTAAGAAACAAGCCAGAACGCTGCACGAAAATCATACTTATAAGCAGTTATGTCATATTTATAACACAGAACGTGATAACAGTTACCATAAATAGCACCAGTTACGAAATGCGAGAGCAGATTTTCTTATGGCAGCGATAAAAAACAAAAAAAAAAGGTTTAAGAATTAAAGACCGTCTAAAAAAATTCACTTCTTCCTGATATTTAAATATTCATACTCCAAGCTTCTTGTATTAATATTTTACGTATTTATAGAATTGTATTATTTTAGTTCTGATTAAAAACATTTTTTGAGTAACATACAATATTTTTTCTCTTCCTTTTCGTAGGCCTATCAGCGGCCGAGAGCTAAGTCGCCTAAAATCTAGTAGCTTGATCTGGGTTCGATTACAGGCCAACGAGTTGGCTGCATGACGTTTTTTGAATTTTTCCTCGTGTATAACGTAATACGAGGCAGTATCTCTGAGAAAGGCTTCCATGAGGCCCTCAGGCAGATAGCCCATGTGTACTCTGCCATGATCAAATAAATTTAACCCCTTTTTTCCCCTCGTATAGATAAAGATGTAACAATTGTAACAGTGAAGTCCTATATCAAATGTATTTAATATACGATATCAGAAAATGGGTATGTTAATTATAAATTAACAGTTAAGTATATTAATAATTTTATTAAGACGTACGTGCATTCTTTTTAAACTGCCAACTTTACAAAAATGATATATTTTATACACATTATTTTTGCCAAAAATTATGGATTTTCGTATATATTTATTTGTCCTTCAGAAATGTACGTAATAAATGTGTTTTATTTTTGGTAAACGTCCTCTAGAAATAAAAAAAAATTTTTTTAAATTGGGAATAGGAAGAATTTGAGCAATTTATGTATGAACAATGTTACTTTTAAACTTTTTGTCATAGTTTGATAGGTTTAATGCTTTGTTTAAAAAAAATTGCTAGGAGATACGCAAGTAATTAACTCTGCAACCTTGATGTATAATGTATGGTAATGTTAGCCAGTTGGCGGCCTAGGGTCAGCATATAGTGCCCCAACGCACAGATTTCTGACAGCCTTGCAGATAGAAGTTGATTTCAGTGACGTTTTTGCTTCTCTTGAGAACTCGTGGTATTCTTAATTACTTGCATTCCCCTTTCTAGAAATTTCCTTCTCCTGATGAGGAGAGACCTGTCTCTGCCCTCGAAATCGATTGAGTGTTTTAATAAATGTACGCCAAATACAAGGTTGTTTCAGCGATCTTGACTGTCACATTGCCGTGTTACTCTTCTATTCTACTTACATTACATCTGAATGTCATTAATATTTTGATGAAGAATATAATATTTACTAAATATGTAAGGTTTGTAAATTTATATTTGATTTTGGTGTTAGTATTTTATATCTGCAAAATTAATTACAAAAACAAATTTCAAAAAAATATTATGTAATTGTGTCTCTCTAAACCATATTCTTTAATTTTAGCTAAATTAACATATTACACGTGACCCGCGGCATCAGTGCACATCTTAAATTGGTCCCAGAACACGACGGAAGGGGGGAAGAAGAAGAAAAAAAGAAGGATAGTTCTATTTCTCTCGCTCTACTGGGCCGATTGATGAAACACAAATTGCGTTTTTTTCGAAAGGGCGACTTAGGCTATATATTACATTTATATATACTGTTGCTCTAATATAGGTAGTCTCACATAAAATCAGACCTTTTATGAAATAACGTAAGACTTTTGTTCCATATTTCGATTCTACATCTCAAATTACGACAAAGTGCCAAGTTTTGTAAAAAGCGCACCGAGTAGTTTTTAAAAAATTACCTCTAAAAATTTCAGCCCCCCATATTAATTTAATTTAGTATATATTTAATAATATCTCTTTTTTATTAAACTTATTTGATTCTTCCTTTCACATTTCGAAGTTTACGTTCATTACAAATAAAAGTTTCGCATTTATTTATGATTGATTTTCAAAATTTGTATTTTTAAATAAATTTTTATAAATACTTCGAAAAACATTTTGAATTATAAGTTTAAAATGTTTTATTATTAAATAAACATTATTTAAACATTTTTTTAAATGTTTACTATCTTCTTAAAGCAGATGTATTCCTAAGCATACTTGCAAAAAATTAAAGTTTTTTATTCAAAATTTCCTAAGATATACGTCAATTCAGACATTGGCGCGTTTTGAAATTTAGCGCATTTGTTATAAGCGATAATAACGCCAAATGTGGTTTACTCACTAAGTTAAAGTTATTTGAAAGTACGCCTATTAAAAATGACTTTTCTTCCACTCGTGTGCTATGAAAAAAATCTGATGTGTACCGCACATGACTTCCTTCTACGGATTATTAAATTATACACATTTTCTTCTTCCTTTCATTTAAAATTATTTCCTCGAATTTCATTAGAGATTTATTTCTGATTCAATTAATTCAGTTCTCACTTCGCGGCAAGGCAAAAATACATAAAAACTCAAAATATCTTCATTAAAAATTGAAAGATAGAGAAAAGCATAAAACGACAAATACAGTTAAAACAGTTAAGAGAATTTTTTTTATTAAAATTAGCGTATCTACGCAAAAACAAGTAATTCGGTCATCAGGCAAGAAGGCAGATTTTTAGGTGCACAAAATTAGAAGTTTCCTTTTGGTCCCACTTGCCAAAAAGACACTCAAGGTGCAGAAAGTCCTAATTCACTATTCTGCTAAATTAAAATGTAAACAAATATGGCTGCTATGGTAACAAAAATTAGCTTAGCCGCACTTAAACAATTTTTAAATTGTTGTTAATTCTACAACTATTGCATGCAGATTAACTAAAGGCATAAAAACCTTACCTGGAAGTTACGAACAACATAATTCAGTCATTTTTAAGCACAAAATGAGCAATCTACTAATGTATAAGGATTAAAAAGAAAGAAAAAACTGAGCTCACTGAGTCGAGTAACAGAGTGGGTGCGGCCGATTGCAACCAAAATAGGAGGTGCACAGCTCTATATCTCCCGATCTACTGGGGAGATTGACGAAATTCAACTTGCGTTTTTCATGTTTCGGAAGCGCGACTTACGATATATATTAAGCATTGTTCTAATATAGGTATTTTGACACAAAATCACTTTTTCGAAAATAAAATAAGTTTTTTAGCAGTCCAATGCACAAAATTTCAGCATTCTGCGGCTACTCGTTTTTGAGTCATGCTAGATACTTACATATGTGCGTACGTACAGACGCCAGGAAAAAATCTCTTTTCAATCCATTTTGAATATGTTTTCTAATTTTTGGGAAAAAGAGTCTCCTTTATTCTATCCATACGTACAGATGTTACGCAAAAGCATCGTTAAATTGCTTTCAATTTTGATCAAAATGGATAATTTCTTTGAAATATGATACCTGGAATTCTTTGTGATTACAATACTTCCTTTACTTCACCCAAGGAAGTAAAAAGGAAAGGAAAATAGGTTACTATAAATTAAAAAGTTCGCCAAGTGAATTATTCTTGGTGCAAACTGAAAAACATTGCGCCAAGAAAATTTTTTTAAACTTCTCACCAGAAATTACAAATATTTAATATACAGGCGTAATTTGAGTCGTAGAATCGAAATATGGAAAAATATTGTTATGTTATTTTAGAAAAAGTCTGATTTTGTGTCAAAATACCTATACTAGAACAATGCTTAATATATATCTTAAGTCGCTCTTTCGTGACATGAAAAACGCAAGTTGAATTTCGTCAATCTCCCCAGTAGAACGGGAGATATACGCATATAGAAAGGATACAATATCATTAGCGCACAATTTATGGGAAAATGATAATGAAAGCGCGAGTTTGTTCACAAAGCTAACCGGGTGAACGAGTTGGCTTTCTGGTATTTTCAGGGATTTTGCGATATATAACGTGAACATGTGGTAGCATTGTTTTGAAATTTCTCCACGAAAATATTTCTCGATAAATAGTTCTCAAATGCTTTGTCTTTATTCAAATAAATCACCAATCCGCAGTCATTTCAGCATCGAAATATAGTGTACACTGTGATACTTCCTTCTCAAATGAAGCAAACTCCATTGATGGAACACAGTAAAAACTTTATTTAATATTCAAAAAGGCGACATACAAGCAAGAAGAGAAAGCATATTCTAAACTATTTAAAAATAAATATAATTACATTCTTAGTGCGTTTAAAACGTTGCCATTCAGATACATATTAATGTTCGTCTATTTAAATTGTACAAACCATTAGCAACAATGTTTAAAACTATTCTTCGTGCATTTAAAACGTTGCCATTCAGATACATATTAATGTTCGTTTATTTAAATTGTACGAACCATTAGCAACAATATTTAAAACTATTCTTCGTGCATTTGAAACGTTGCCATTCAGATACATATTAATGTTCGTCTATTTAAATTGTACAAACCATTAGCAACAATATTTAAAACTATTCTTCGTGCATTTAAAACGTTGCCATTCAGATACATATTAATGTTCGTCTATTTAAATTGTACAAAAGATTAAAAACAATATTTAAAGCTATTACAATACCTACTATTCAGGATGCAGAATAGTGTATACCTACTATTCAGTATGCATGCTGATAATTCTTAAGTAATCAGATAACGTTAAATCTTTTTTTAATTGAGGTGGACTTAGATTGAGCTCTACTGAATTAATATTCGGAATACAATAGAACCGTTTGACTGTTTCAGAGACCAAAGCAAATTATTTCACATCCTCTAAAGGTGCAAGATTTGATTTGGTGACAGATTTCTGAATTGCAATGCCACAAGAATGTATAAAAATAGTTAAGCTATCAAGTTCATTCTTGAATTCATATAATTCCATGACAAATTATACACCAAGTGAAGTTCTGCAACTTGAATTCAAATAACTGTCAAGAAATTCATTTTCTGGAAAGTTTATAGGAAAAGAAAGGTAAAATACAAATTATGTCTCAATGTTTTTTCTCTGCAAAAAAAAAAAAAAAAAAAATACGGGATCCTTATAAAATGAAATAAACGAAAAGACAAAAAGGTTTTTATCCATTAGCTTAACATTTTTTATAATTTTGAATATTCATCCTTTTCCCTCAAGCTGTTGGAATTGTCTATAAAAAGTCTGCATTCTCTCTTATCCTATTTGAAGCTTTTGGATAACTATCAAAATACGTAACTGTCTTATTTACTTTTCTGAAAAGCTACGTTTATGAGCCAGAAAACAAACACGGAATTTAACTATTTTTTAGAAGGGAATAAATTATTTCTTCTTGTTTAAACTCTGTTTGCTTCGAGTATAAGGAAAGTTTACCTAAATTATATTACATACTTTTCAAAGCACAAAAATCTTATTTTTTTTATTGTTTGCATTTGCTACAGTGTTAAGGGACAAAGTATTTTTATACAGGAACAGTTCGAGCATTATATTAAAATATTGCTCCAAAATATTAAAAAAAAAATCTGATGAATCCCCACGTGACTTCCTTGTACGGAATATTAAATTATAACGCATTTTGCATTTCATTTAAACTTATTGGACTGAATTAAATCTACTCCATTATAATGCATGAATCACAACAGAATAAATGCACTCTTTAAAATTCGCTATATTTGTTTACCATAGTGACACTCTGGCGCTGGGTTCACTTAACAGCGTTACATCTCATTCATTTTATAACTCAGAATGCACAAAAATTATGTATATCATTTGAAGAATTATCTAATCGTTGCCACTTATTCTATTCAAATATTATATTAAATCTAAAACGATGTATAAAAGAAATTGAACAAACAAAAATAGGAAACGATTTTTCACAGACGATTCAGTATTTCTCATTCAATTAATTGAGTTCTCACTTCGTGGAAAGGCAAAAATACATAAAAACTCAAAATATCTATATTAAATATTACGAAGTAAATCGTTTAAGATTCCTCGAAATTTCCTCGAATAATGGTAATTTCCTCGAATAAATTTCAGAATGGATTAAGCAGGATTTAATTCTCAATAATAAAAGAAGGCGTTATCTTTGTTGTTGCGAAGCTTAGTTTCTCTAGATCGGCAACAAATCCATTATTCTGCTAAGTTTCAAATGTAAATAAATATGGGTGGTATTGGCGAAAAAAATTAGGCTTAGCCGCACTTAAACAACTTTTAAGTTGATAATTCAACAACTATAACATGCAAGTTAACTAAAGGCATAAAAACCTTAACCAGAAGATAAGAACAACATAATTCAATCATTTTTTAAAGCAAAAAATGCGCAGTTTGCAAACATATAAGAATAATGAAACTGAGCTCACTGAGCTGACCGCACCAAAAGCATATACATATATTCCATTGCAACCAAAAAGGGAGGTGCACAACTACATGCTATAGCAGTCCTATATACAAAATTTCAACATTCTGAGGCTACTCGTTTTTGAATTATGCGAGATACATACATACATACTCACGTAACGTACGTACAGACGTTACGAAAAAGTCTCTTCAGAATTCATTTTAAATCAGTTTTATAATTTTTGGGGTGAAAAGAGTCCTTTATTGCGTCCTTACGTACAGATGTTACGCAAAAACATCGTTAAATTGCATTCGATAGCGGTCAAAATGGATATTTTCGTTGAAATATGATACCCAAAATTTTTCGCGATTTTAATACTTCCTTTTTACGTCGTACAAGGAAGTAAAAATACAGACTTCAAAAAAGAGAGAAAATACAGCCCTCATAAAATAAAGTGCTTTTTCACTTGGCACAGCTCTGAGAACTTTATAACTTTTAAATATTGCATGAAATGTGGCCTTATAAACTATAAAACAGTGTTGATTTAAAGTCTGGCAAAGTACAGCGAACATTTCCTTAGAAATATTGCATCATGACTTTATATGAACTGTTTTGGCTTTATATGAACTGTTCACAGATCAACAAAACTTGAAAATTAGGAAAGGAAATCGTTATAGAAATCATGCGCTTTGACTAAACAAATGCACATTTCGAAGATTTTTAAACACTGATTTTTAAGCGAGATTGTGTTCTTAAATTTGGGAATACGCAATAATTAAAAAATAGCATGCTGAATCATCATGTAATACAGAGAAAGTGAAAAAATTGATTAAAAATGGTATGGTAGAAAAATATCAGAATTCTATTTGGAATACCTGAAACAAACTCATCATCTTAGAAATTCTATGTAGCAACCATATATGACAGGAAATACATACACACTGCAATCCAACTAGTAATCCACTGTAATCCCGAGGGAAATGCTTCGAGTACAGACTAACTAAATTCCAGCTATGTTGTTTATATTTTTATTTCGTATTTCTTTTGAAGTATTCAGTATGTATTTGCATTCCTTTCAAATTATTTTAAATATGCAGTGAAATCCCCCCAATTACTTATACACAACAAAAATATTTCTTGAAGAAAATTGCTTCATTCTAGAAGCCCCTTTCTCGGCTGCGATACCAATGTTGTACATATAAGATATTTTCTCTCTCCTTTTCGCATACCTTCCTAGTGTAATTAGAAGCAAACTTGACCTAAATGACCGAGAGTTAAGTTATGAGAGTCTGAACTCTCGGTAGTATTGCGTATTCGAGACCTCCAGGGCTTGAGTCACAGCGAGGGTATTGTTGATTTCTTCAATTTCCTCACTTCAAAAGACCGTAATGATTCTACAGTGACGCCCAGACTAAAACGTAATCCATCACCACCATTTGGCGACTGGCCCCCCTCATCACCATTCGCCTTTTAAAAGGGAGTGTTTATAACGAACGTATTTCTCGTTCCTTTCTGCGAATTGGAACTAGAAGCAGACTCGGCGGGTATTCGGGTGGTCGGGAGCTTGAGTCCCGGCGAGGGCATTGCTCATTTTTCACGTCTCCAACATCAAAAACTCTAATCGCTCTCTACAGACGTACGAATCATGCATTGCAGACGTCTGCAAGCTTAGATGTTAGCTCATAAAATTAACCCTTTGCATCCGAAAGGTGCCTCTCAGTCACCACTTTATTTGATGAGATGACTGGAGAGGTGGCTCTCGATCACCACTCGGTTTGATGCGATAATTCGAGCAGTAACGATATTTATTTAGGTTTGGTTTGGGCAATATCGTTTCATGACTGTATTCAACAATGCATGTGTATGAAATAACTCCCAATCTTTAATCTTAAAGAGGTTTCTTTAGATTTATTGTTATATGCGTCTTCGACATTAGTTCGAACTCGACATTCGTGGTAATAAAAATATTATTTTTTATGTTACAGAGCTCAGTAAGCATGGAACACAACGAAGAAATCACTTAAGTGAAAATGAATTCTATTTTTCGCTGATGAAGAATAAAATTACGTATATGCGTAGACTACTTGACAATAGAGGGAAGGAAATCAGTGATGAGGATAGCGATGGAGTAAAACGTGTAAGAAAAGCGAAAATTCGCTGTAATAGAATAGTAAAAATGAAAGCGACAGTTATTCAGCAGAACAGACAGAAAATTCAAAATGGATAATGTGCACAGAAACCGAAGAAATACCGCAAAGAATACCCTTTTGTATCCTGCGAAATAGCTAGACGATCGCAAGTATCTTCAAACATAAAAGAACCATTATAATTCTTTCAATTCTGTGTAAAATAACTTTAAGTTAAGTGTAAGAAATTCACGAAATATATGGAAAACCGTCTCGAGTTGCTGATTCGCCCAAGCGAAAAAGGCCTCGAGTGCAAAGGGTTAACTACTGTGGCAGTTATATTCTCATTCTAAATGCTATTACGTTATTATTGCACTTACGGCTACATTAACGAGCAATTACAGCGGCCTATCAACTTTGTTCATTAAATAACGAATAACGTAAATTTCAAACGTAAATTTGATATTTTATTTTTTGCCGAATGACTGTTATGCGCAAGGATAGGTGGAAGATTATTTTAAGACCCTGCACTTCGTCTAGTCGTAGCATTTACCGAAGGTTGTTGCTGAATTATTTTCGTTTACTATGTACATCCATTTCCGAGGTATGATCGTGACACATTTTATTCTCAGTGAACAATATTTTATATGAGTAAAATTATGTGACTTCTTCAAGGCAGAACAAACTGCGGGTATTAACAAATATAATTATAATTACATAGCAATTGTTGTTAATACGCATACAGTATAATTCCTTCTGCTTTTATAATCATATTGTAGTTGTAACTGCAATGTAATTTTAATTATAAATCGTGCAGTTGCAATTAGACTGTACTTGAAATCGTAGTAATTGCAATTAAATTGTAATTAAATCAACTGCTATAAAAATTACATCGTAATTGTGTTATTTATAGTTATAGTGTTACAATGTAAACGAATTATTTATAATTGCTATTTCATTAAAATTTCAATTACATTTTAATTGAAGGGTTTCAAATTACCATTGCATTGTAATTATTTTAGTTTTAATTGCAGTGGTATTATAATTATAGCCATAATTACATCATAATTCAATTATTGCAATTACATTGTAATTGATTAATGCCCAACTCTTTTGCATACTATTTTAACTCTTTTTCATACTTCTTTCAAAAATACTTTCATTTTAAAAAATACTTTCATCTTTGCGTTTTAGAAGGAGCAAGCGAAGAATGTTACATACAGTCAGTCTAACATATTTAGAGTCCACTAGTGGCCGGTGGGAGACTGGCTCGATTCAGGTTAAAATCTCACCGAAAACGTTGAATGCAAGAACGTTCCCGTGGTTTTCCTGATAACGTTTCGTGTAACGTAAACGCAAGCCGGATTCCTTCAGAAAGACATCTAGGAAGATATATTAAACGCAAACTAACCTCTTCAACAGCTGATACAGTATAACTATAATTATCCGAACTTAGACTATCCGAATCGCCTATTATCCGAATCGCTTTCAGAATTGCAGAATTGTTCAGAATCAACTGGAGAAAAGTAGGAAAAGGAGAAAAAGAAGCTCAAGAAAAGGAAAGAGAAGAAACATGAGAAGATGGGGATGACGTGTCACTTGAGGAATTATCAAACATTCTTTTAAAAATTCCTGGATGTTCAAAGGTTAGTCTGAGGATACAGCAGAATGGATGGTGGGTGATTCTTCAGACCCTGGGTTTCAAATTCTAAATGATGATGAACTTATTGAAATTGTGAGAGAAGATGACCTTAATATCGAAGTTGAAGCAGATATGAGACTATATTCAAATTGGGAGCGAATTAGAGTGTTCCGCAGGTTTAGTCCAAGACACTGGTAGACCTAAAGCTGCTGAAGGAATAGTTTATTGGAACAGGAAATCTTGCAGCTGATTCGAAACTTTACCTTTGCTTCTTATCTACATTATTACGTGATTACGTGATTTCTTTAATATAAACACTTAATTACTAAGCCATTTAAACAATAAAAGACTCTAAACTACTAATACGCAGACTTGATCACGCGGAATAATATATCTACTTGATGTAATTTCTAAGGTTGTAAAGATTTATATTTATTTTAAATAATCTGTTACATTTAATTTTAAGTTACTTTCCTATAAGCCTTCCTTCCCCTAATTGTCAGTGCCAGAATATTTAAATTTGGTAGCGCGTGTAAGAAATGCAAATTCTACCAGTGGAAGATTAAGTAAAATATCGACGTTCCAGTAGAGAAAGAGAGAGTCCGGGAAATTGCCGTGAGTTTTGAAAACTTCTGTTTAGCAGTTACTGCTGGTTTGACGTGACAAGCGCTATTATCTTGCTACCACTAGACTCATCTACACGCTGTAACCTACAGGATTATATGAGCCCTGTAGTGTAGTTCTGCTAATTGTGAACATCTTAAATTCTTAAGTTTGATTTTACTGTTTCAGTTACCGCCCAAGTTGAGGCGTAGTATGTTATCGTTAAGTTGACGCATTGTAAATAAGTTAAAGAGTTTAATAAAGGGCAGTTTTAACCCTTCCTCAGTGCAATCACTATTTCTCAAGATTCTACACAACAGAAGGGCAGTAGAACTTTACAAGGTATAATTAAGATCGCCTCAGGTATTACTTAGTGAGATAGAAATGCGTCATATTTAAACTAATAACAATTTTATTTTCAAAAATTGATTCCAAGATCAGTCATATGACGCTCAAGCATAAAACATTTATGCATAAGATATTCCGATCACCTTTGAAAACAATTTCGACGATACAATCCAAATATCTGGACTGTTGTCAAAACGACTGAAATGTTTCAAGACAAAACTCCAATCAAGTCTTACTCATATTAATAGATTTTTTGTTTATCAAAAAAGCGTTCTGCGAGAAATTTAAAGGTGTTTGAAGAAAAATACTTCTCAGAAAAACGACAGGAGAGGGAATTGAATTTACACTCGCCTGATACGAATTGACTAAAGCTGTATTGAAAAGCAGACAGGCCCTGCTAGAGATATTAAAATTAAACTGAAAATTTTGAAGAAGCCAGCGATATTCAACACCTAGACTGAAGCAGAATCTTCCTAGAAAACTGTCCTATTTCAAAACAACGCTTCATTGCATGAAATGAATTTTCAAGGGAATGATTAATTTAATAATGAAATTTAAAAGTTGACTTTCTGTCGTCTTATACTGGACTATATGAAGTACATCAACTGCTGCTTGAAACCAGTTGAACTGGCAATGCAATAGCTAAAAAGAAAATTTCCAATTAAATAATCATAATTAATACTATTTCTTCTCAATACGTGTCAAATAGGTTGACAAGAGCCGTCTCATTATATTAAACAAGAGCATGTTTATTCCTTTTATTGCTGCGATCTACTTATTAGAAAGTCAACTGAAAAAATTACAAAAAAGAATTTCAATAATTAAAAAAAAACTGAATTTTCGAGCGCTCGAAATAAATTCGATACAAATGCATTTTTCTAGTCCCTCAGAGGATAAACAAATCCAATTTAAAGCGTAGGGAAATAATTTTGAATTTACGAAACAGTGTTTGCAGATAAATTACTTCTTTGGGATTACTTTAATCCCTCTAAGGAGTATAAATTTTCTCGCGTAGTGATTTTCGTATCCTGGGAGAAGAGAAAATTACTGTTAATCGGTGAGGACTCAGACACTTTTACTTTCGTAGTAGTTTACTTTCGTATAATAAAAGTACATTGCTATAACAAACAGTATTTTATAGCGGCATTTCTTAATATACTAATAGAGCAATTAGTGCTGTTTTAACCAGTTAGTCTCTATTACGAAGTAATCTCTACGAATTTCACATTTATTTGGCTATTTATTTAGAATTGTAATTAAAATTCCTTTTTATTTCCCCGTGCAACGCAGACGATTTTTGAAGAGAAAGCTACGTCAAAAAAATAAATAAATAAATAAATAAATAAATAAAAGAGCGCGTGCATTTAATGCTTAATAAATAAATATCTTGTAATTACTGTTGCCATCCAGAAAAATCTAGAAAAATCGTGATTGTTCTACTGATAATTAAAAAACTTATAAAAGCCGAGTTGAAACAGCTCATCTCAGTTACACATACACACGGACTCTAGAAATAATTCGGACGAAGAGCTTACGCTTGATAAGGATATACGTTCAGAGGAGGATACACAGATTAAAAAGAGAGGAAATCAAACGGTCAGGACTAGGCTACACAAAAATGTAGCTAAGAAAATAAAACTCGCAACGCAAACTCAATTTGCCCCTGCTTCGTCAGTAGCAACTCAGGATGTAAGCGCAAAAGAACAAACGACCAGTGTGCAAGCGGATGCTGCCGCACAGGAGAATATGGATACAAATAACTCGGTAAACACTGATGAAACAAACAATGATAGCGCTGTTAATGATACAGGAAATAAAAAATCTAGAATTCCGCCTATAACACTTAAGGCTAATAAATACAAGTTCAGTGATTTGAAAAAATTTATGAAACAAAAGCAGTTAGGATTTTACGGTCAAACTATCCCAGGGTTTATCAAAATATTCCCAGATAATGCAGAGAGTTACAGGGGAATTATTCGACTTTTAAAGGAGCTCGACGTCGAGCATCATTCATACCAATTACCTCAGGACAAAAAATTGAAAGTTGTTATTAGAGGCCTATCAGATGATAATGAAATAGAGGAAATACGGGAAAATTTAGAAGGATTGGAATATCAGGTAGAGGAAATAAAACAAATGACTAGGAGGAGGCAGGGAGAGGTAGTTAAACTACCTTTATTTTTAATTACACTGCCAAAAACTGAAAAATCCAAGCAGATTTATTCTGAGAGATTCCTTTGCAGTATGAAAATTACAGTCAAAGAATACTTAGGAAGACAGGGACCCCTGCAGTGTTTCCGCTGCCAGGGGTTCAATCATACTCAAACTGGATGTAATTATAAGCCCAAATGCGTCCGCTGCGGTCAGGAACACGAATCAAGGGATTGCCCTGATAAACATAATTTAGAGAAACAATTATGCTGCGCGAACTGTGGGCTTTCTCACACCTCGAGTTATCGAGGTTGTGAGAAATTCCCCAAAAAGAAGAGTGAACAAAATAAAACATATCAGAATAGAGTTGTGGAGGGTAAAAGTTATGCCCAGGCGTTATCCGCCGGTATTTACTCGGAAACATTAACTGAGGCGAAGAAGGTCTTTGCAGACCTTGCAGAATTGGTTGCCGTCATCAAGACGGCTGGTTTTCAAATATCGCAACAAGTTCGACAGATCACCACAGAAAATCAGGATAATAAAACCCCTCAAAAATTAGATAATGGGTCGACACACTAATAATCGTGCGCCAATAAGATTAGTGATGTGGAACGCACGAGGCGTTCTAAATAAAATTCATGAACTTGAATATTTTATGCATTCGCAGGATATAGACGTAGCGTTGCTCACTGAAACGCATGCTACGCCAAGCTGTACAATAAACATATCTAACTTTAAAAACTATCGCTGCGATCGACTCACGCATCGTGGGGGAGGTGCGGCAATTTTTGTAAAAAGTAATCTACAGTCGTGTTTGATCAATACCGATCGTAGCAATGGACATGATTCAGTCACTGTATCTGTACTTTTACCGGACTATGGACTTATGTATTTCACCTCTATGTATCAACCGCCAAATAAAATTTTAAAAAAAGATGTATTAGAAAAATTACTACCAAATGCTAAGCCGACTCTGCTCTCAGGTGACTTAAATGCGATGCATCAAGAATGGAAATGCAGGCGCACAAATAGGAATGGAGAGGTTCTTCTGGATTTCATATTAAATTACCCTGTATACTTTTATGCACCAGTTGAATACACTTATCTCCCTAAAAATCCGGGAAGAGGTGATATATTAGATGTGGTTCTTTCTACGACTTCTATACCGTTGTGTTTAGAAGTTTTGCAAGATTTAACTTCGGATCATGTTCCTGTTATCATAACTCTGGGTACTACTCAAGTAATTGAAAACAAACTTATGAGTAAAACTGACTGGCATTTATTTAATTATCAGCTCGCTGAGAGCACTCATATCACAGATAATCTCAATACTACGCAAGACATAGAGACTACTATACACATGATAACAGAAGAGATTAAAACTGCGTACGCTAATGCCACGGTGAAACTACCATCGCAACAGCACTCTGGGATATTGCCTAAGGAGCTAAGAGAAAAAATCAAGAATAGAAATAGAATGAGAAAACGTTTCAACACAACTCGGGACCCACAATTAAAAAGACAACTAAATAAATTAAACAGAGAGATTAAAAAGGATATTAGCCTGCATAAAAGAAATATGTGGGAAGATAAAATTATGCAACTTAACGAACCAAACAGTGAATTTTGGGCATTTGCCCGAAGATTGAAACTTAAAAGGACTGTTAACAAACCAATATATCATAATGACAGCATTGCACTGACCAATGCTGATAAAGCGGAGATTCTTGCGCAACATTTATCAGAACAATTTACGCCGCATGAGCAACCAAGCGACCCACAATTTATCTATGATGTAAGACACTTTTTGCAAGACTGGTTAAACGCTCCTACGGTGAGAAATCCCATTCAGAGCACAAATTTATTGGAAGTTAAAGAGATTATTAAACAATTAAGAGTGAAGAAAGCCCCAGGGCATGATGAAGTTACAAATCTAACTATTAAGCACTTACCTGAGAATACTTTAAATAGATATATTGATATACTTAATGCATGTTTAGAGAAATTGTATTTTCCTTCTCGCTGGAAAATTGCAAAGGTGATTTTAATTCCAAAACCAGGAAAGGACAGCACCCGGCCGGATGGTTTCAGACCTATTAGTCTCCTTCCCGGTTTAGGGAAAATATATGAACGAATAATTTTAAGAAGACTACAGCCTCATATGGAGAAACTACCGCCAGAACAGTTCGGTTTCCGTAGTGGTTTATCCACTACTAAGCAACTGGTCAGACTGACGGAGTACATTGGTGAAGCCCTTCATACAAAACACAGTGTCGCCTTACTCATGCTAGACGTGGCGAAAGCTTTCGACCGCGTCTGGCATGAGGGGCTAATATACAAATTAGTACAACTTGATTTTAATAGAGAAATTATAAGGATTATATACTCATTTATCAAGGACAGAAATTTTTATGTTTCAATTGGTTCAGACAGCTCGGATTGTATGAGACTGGGTGCAGGGGTCCCCCAGGGATCAATTCTGGGCCCGGTTCTCTATACATTCTACGTTTCAGATTTTCCCAGGGATAGATTCACGAGACAACAATATCTGGGATGTTACGCGGATGATACCGCCATTGCTACCAGATCACTTAAGGCCGACCTTGCGATACGTGCCCTGCAGAATTACATGCCTGATATTGAAAATTGGTGTACGCGTTGGCGTATATCGATAAATGCGGCAAAATCCGAACTATTAGTTATTAGAAGAAAACAAAGATGTAGAAGACTTAATGAAAAGATTAAATTATTTGGCACTGAGGTACCGTTGGTATCTAAGGCTACATACTTAGGAGTGACACTCAATAATAAGCTAACTTGGAAAGACCATATTAACCGTGTCAGAAGCAAAGCATTAAGTGTAATTACTTGCCTACTCCCACTTATTGGAAGAAATTCAAGCTTAAGCTTAGTAAAGAAAAGGCATTTATATATTGCTGTCATAAGGCCCATTTTCTCTTATGCTTCGCCGGCCTGGGCGGCTTACTCTAAAAAAGATGTTGAAAAACTTCAGATTACGCAAAACAAAGTCTTAAGACTTATCACAAATGCCCATTTCTACGTATCTAATGAGACCTTACACAGAGACCTGAGGATTGAATATGTAAATCATTATTTACATAGAATGAATGCCAACTTCTTTAAATCTGCCTTATTATGTAAACATCTTCAACATTTCCATGTTCTAGACTACATAGCCTTAGATGAGGATTACAACATCAGGCCATATGCGGCTCACTTACTAAGGGATCTGAATTTCCCAACTTAGTAGTTGTTAGAGCATTGCTTCAACTTCTACATATGTAAATAGGCTTTCGTTATTTATCCTAGTTATCATATTTAATCAAGAATTTCAATGTTTATTATCATTTTTTATGTTATATTTCATGTATTAATTCAGTATTTGTATTGTATTGTATTGTATTGTATTGTATAACTAAAGTTTAATAAATTGTGTTACTTTCATGTGCACTGGTTAGGACGCAGACATGTACTAACGCGGCTCAGCCGCAGTCAGGATTCTAGTTAGGACTTCTCTCTACATTGCAGGACTTTGGTTTATTGCAACCTTGCGATGCAAACGGCATCTCTTTCATACCGCATATTTGGTTTTATTTTATTTAAGGAAATTGCACGTCAGGGGCTCTATGCAATTCCTCAGTGAGCTGGATAAGTTGCTCATAATTGGCAATATCCCAGCAATAGTTGTCCAGACTAGACTAGACTCATCTCAGTTGTTGTTGTTGCTGTTATACTTGTAGCTGTAAAAAGCGAACTGCTGTTTGTTTACTTAATGCTGTATTGATTGTAGCGATTTCGCTGTGAGATAGAACTATTTTATCTGTTTTGAACTGAGTTTTTGCTAAACGTTTGAGATATTGTGCGAATATCCGTGAAGAAATATTTCAGCATTTTAATTTATTTCCTGTGGAAAGAATAAATTTTTGTTAACTTTTTAACGACTTGTGCATTCAATATATAACGAACCCGTACGCACGTAACAATATATATTGTTTGCGTGCGTACGGGCTCATAATGGATTGAATGCATAAGTCGATAAAAAATTAATAAAATTTATTCTGTTCACAAGAAATAAAACAAAATCCTGCTCAAACGTTAAACAGAACTCAATTCAAAGCAGAGAAAGTTAATCCAATCTCACAGCTAATTCGCTACAATCAATAACAGCGCTAAGTAAACATACGGTTCGCTTGAAACAACAGGAACTGAGCTAAGGTGTTTTAATTCGGCTTTTATAAGATTTTTAACTATTCACGAGAGCATACTGGAAAAATCTATTTTCTCGCTTTTCGTGGATGGCAACAGCAATTACGAGATATTTATTTATTAAATATTAAATGCACGCGCTCTTGTATTTTTGCTTTTCCGACGTAGCTTTCTCTTCAAATTCGTCACGCGCTGCGTTGCACGGGAAAATAAAACAATTTTAATTACAATTTTAAATAAATAAGTAAATAAATACAAAATGCATAAAAACATATATATATTGCTGCGTGCGTACGGGTTCGTAATAGACGGAAAGCGTAAGTCCGATAAAAGCTTAATAAAATTTATTCTTACCAAAAGAAATAGATCAGAACGATGGAATTTTCCTCAGATGTATATATATTCACGATATCGCACAATATAATCAGCAGTTTTACTTCAAACTACTGAAAACGTTAAAATACAACGCAATGCAAAGCGTATCTAAAAGAAAGCTAACTCGGATTTCTCAATTCACGTGAAAATAACAACTCGCAACAACAGTAACTAAACAACTGAACAGAGACTTCCTCTGTCCGGTATTTTATAATTTTCAACCGGTCACGAGAAATTTCGATCAAATTCTGCTTCTCAAGATTTCTGGAAATTACGGATGAAATTACAATTAGAGGATGGAATTACGGTTACTCTTTCTCTTAAAATTTGTCTCGCGCTGTATTGCACGGGGTACAACACGTTTAATTATAATTCTACTGGAATTAGCTATCTAAATATAAAATTCATAAGATATATGTATATATGCATGTTCTTAGCATTTGGAAAAAAACAACAGCACCTAAAGAGACCAAATTTTGAACATAAGGTAATGGAAAATATTTATTTTTCAGATCTAATCTTCGAACTCAATATTCAGAACCAATGTGTTGCCACTGACGTGAACAAAATACTTTCATTTTTCAGGCTTCAGCGTCTTGTAGTTTACCAAAGCGTGAGATATTTAGCTCTTAAATTTTATTTGTATGTTCCTGATTAACAAAATAAGCGACTTAAAAACAATAAATACAGTTCTTAGTAGTATTTTTATTACATTTTAATCTGATTGCAATCAGACCATGGTAATCATGAATTTAATTGTCTTACGTTGATAGACTCGTGCTAATATTTCGCAAAGAAATGCTTCAGTATTTTTTATGTTTAATGCGACCAGTCTTTTCTACATCTTGTAATAATATTATATTTAAGCTCCTTTCTACACTTTTTTCATGGTTCTTTGAGAAAGATTGCCATACATACAGGTAATACATACAGGTAAAAAGAAAAGAAGAGTTTGTAACGTTTATTATACGTTTTCTAACAGTTATTTTAAGTTTTGTATCTTTCCTATCTTATTCTAATTTCAGCTTACAATTTCCTGCCAGAATGTGAATTCAAAAACGCAGAGAATGCAAATGAGAATAGTGAGTACTATTTAAGTCGTGACTTAACCGACTTCGAGGGAGAGAGAGTCTGATTTCCCGACTAGCGCGCGTTGGCCTTCTGGCTACATCTCTCTTAGCTGTTACTACGCTCGGCCATATCTTAGGCCCTTGCTAGGCTTCGCCGGTTTAATTAATAATTAGGGGCCAACTAGTTAGATTATGATAGCTTCGGCTACATTCATTAAGAGCTTTAGTTAAGTTAATTTTAGTTCAAATTATTAGTTTTAAGTTTAAGCCCGAGTGGCGGCTTTATGTAAAGTTCCAAGTCGGAACTGAATTTAAATATACTGAGTAATAAAGGTCTTTAAACCCTTCTCAAGTCTTACGTATTCTGCTCACACACTATTATTCGCTTATTAATAATGTGTGAGCAGAATTATTCGCTTGATTATTCGCTTGTTAAGCGTTCGTGGGGTTAGGAGCTAGAACTTAAGGATTTAAAGAGTTAAACCCCACAAGTTTTACTTCAGAAATCATATATTTCATGATTGCTAAGGAATTATGGTGTGCTCCCCATAATCTAATTCCTCAATCAAAACAAAAGAAACAATTTGTATTTGGGCACTTTCAATATATGCTAAAAATTGCAATAGCATACTAAAAATTATATTCAGATATTTTATTATGTACTCAAATTTAAGTTTTTTGGGGTGCTATCAAACATCTATTTGTTTCCAAGAAATAATTGTTTTAAACAATCTGTCTACCAAAGCCAATTTTTTCCTTCTTTTCGCCAACAAATTGTACGTTGTTCGCGTTCATCAACTTATCTGCTACCAGCCATCAACTTCTCTCCATCATCAACTATTATTTATAATTGAAGGACTAGATTCCTGTTATATGGTAACTCTCCAACTGATCTGTCATGATTGGCTGTTTTATACCATAAGCCAAAAATTTGTTCTAAAATGTTGTTCTTTCGAAATGTTTTGAATGTATATTAGAACATTTTAGATGAAAAGCTGTGCAATACGATAGCTAAAGCAGAAAAAGTTAAGGAGACAGCTATAGTCTTAGCTGGGGTAATTGCATGTCAAAATGACCTACATTAAAAAATTTGCGCGAATCTTGTTTATATGTCTTAAAATGTAACATCTGTGCTTTAATTTTAAAAGTTTTAAAACACTTATTATTACCTTGGTTTTCATTCTAAATATAATATAATAGGAAAGGAAATACGTTTATATATTAATTTATTTATGTGTAAACTTCATGTCTCGGAGCTTTTCTATTCAAAAGTTACGGTCTAGTATACGTAATATTTATTTTCTAAATGCTTTTTCTCTTCCTGTTCATTGCCTCAGCAAACAATAAAGAATCAGAACACAATGAACTCTTTTTCCCTCCTAGTTCCTTGTAATTCGGATTCTGTATTAACGTAGTTGATCGTTTATGCTTAACGGAAACATTATTTTTGCTGCTCCGTACGCTTTTCAAGATTGACCATTTTTCCCGCAGGAAGAGTAAATGATAACTACAAAGACGGATATGATAACATTTTTCGCCTCCAGCGACGCCGGAAGTGCTTCTTCATTGGCAACGCGGAAGAGCCGCAGTTTGTTGTACAGTATTATTGCATGAGGAAAAGTCAGATTTTCCATATTTGGCAAAGAATTTCTCGTCAATTAAAAAAAAGGAAATTGTTGCCAAATTCTCAATTACTGAAGCTCCGAAATGGCGGGGAGGGGGAAATACTTGATTTTGAAAGGCTATGTCTGAAGCAAAACCAATTAACTGGCGAATTTATTTCTTTTGAAGAAAGCTGTGTATCTCATTGGTAAATTCAGAAGAAATTTCACAAAAATGAATTCTTAATTTAATGAATATATATGTGTATTTTTAAGAGATTAACTAAGATTAAGATTAGATTAAGATTTTAAACTATTATAAGATAAATTTTTATCATTCTTATTATTACTGATACTATAAGACTTATTATTACAAATATTTTTATCTTATTGTTACCGTATTTTTATTACCATGTTACAGCAAAAAAAATAAGGTAATCGTAAGGATCTGGGATTTCAGCAAAATAATTGAAACAAAGCATTTAAATACACTGTGATCCATTAAAATTGCTATACCATGAAGGGAGCACACACCTTTCTGAAATTGGCATGAAAGGTGGAACTTGCTCGCATAGGCATTTAATCTGCATTTCACGAAACGCGCACATTGCTGGAGAAAGTAATAATACAACGCAACAGTACAAAATAATAGACTTTCTATTCAACTGAAAGATTTTAGTCAAAATTCTGTGTTTTCAAGTTCTGGTTCAGGTTACTTTGTATTTACTCTAGGTATTGGTGTTTTTGTGTTTCATGCGCTTAATCTCCCATGTTGCCAATGATTCTGTATTTGTAACCTAAGGAGTTTTTAATTTGTGCCCTGTCATAGCTTATTCTCAGTTCTACTTGCTATCCACTTGTCACTTTGCTGTATCTTCTGCAAATAGCACCCATAAACACATACAGCTGGTGTGGGTCAGAGCACAACAGGTCTGATAAGCAATGAAACAGCCGATGGACTCGTTAAAAAGGAAAGTAGCAACATAAACGCAGAGGAAATCAATATTCCGGAATCTCCTTCCTGCTTGAAAACGAAGCTAGTTCGAAAAACCACCCTGAAATAACAATAGGAATGGCACTTGGGCGATATCGGGAGACCTACACACGATTTCCTCCCGAAAGTGAATCTACAAAGCCACGGATCCATTCTACAAATCACCAGCTTCGTCAAGGACCATTGACCGCTTCCTCTTTATTTCCTTTGCTTTGGCTTTTCGGAAACTACAACGTGCGTCTGCGGAGCAGAAAGCTTCCCAGACCATCGCGTCTATAAATGCTCTCTCACCAACGCCACTCACCTATGTCAATGCTTAGTAGTAATGTGGACTACCACAGACGCTTTATAATACAAAAGCATGTGACTGTGGACAAAGTATGTCAGTCTAGCATCCCATTTGCTGCTCTGGGAACATCTGCCAGATCATTTAAGACTTCGCTAATTGAGCTACCCTCCCCCATTTCATTATACAAAAGCGTGTGACTGTGGACGAAGTATGTCAGTCTAGCATCACGTTTGCTGCCCTGGGACAGGATATCTATCAGATCATTTAAGACTTCGTTAACTGAGATCCCCCTTTTAGTGAACCAAATTTCATATATTCTGCAGTGTAGAACTGCAGCGCATTTCGTGCGCAATCTGAACACTTACTGCAATATAAAGTAATCATGATTTCTTATTGCATAGAAACAAATACGTATACTGCGCAAAAAAATTAAAAAAGGGATAGTTCTATATCTCCCGATCTACTGGGCCGATTGACGAAATTCAAATTGCATTTTCTATGTCTTGAAAGCACGACTTAGGATACATATTAGGTTTATATATAGCTTTCTTCTAATATAGGTATTTTGACACAAAATCGGATTTTTTCTGAAATAACATACCATTTTTTTTCCATATTTCGATTCTACGACTCAAATTATGCCTAAATATTAAATTTTGTAAAATTAGGGCGAAATTTACGGAGAAATGCATAAATTTAACTTGGCTATTTTTTCTTTCAGTTTGAGCCACGAAAAATTCCCTTGGCAAACTTCTTAATATATGGCAACCTATTTCCCTTCCATTGTGCAGAGGAGGAAATAATGTCACATCGTTCCTGCATTTTTACATTTTAGATGAGAGGGGAAAATGTTACCATCATTCTACTTTCAAATAATTTTAACAAAGTGCGTAAACCACATTTTCCTGATTATCGCTTTCAACAAATATGCCAAATTTCAAAACGCGCCAATATATAAATTCACGTATATC
>KK113237.1:9037-23117 GCA_000611955.2 Stegodyphus mimosarum
GCACTATTTAAGACAGAGGTAAAAACCTCTCGGTGTGTGAGAGCTTTGCCTCAGATCACGGTCACGCTGCTCAACGTTCGCCTGACCAGCTAGCAGTTTAAATTTATAAGCCATAGTGCTTACTACGTGATTGCTTTGTAAAATAAATTAAAGTGCGGTAGTATTTAGTATATCTTGCTACGCACCCTTTTCGGTAGAGGTCAACTTCCGCGAATTGCTCTGCGAAGCAAAGTTTAATTTAAGTTCCATTTTAATTTATTTAAATTTATTTGATTGTTAAGTTCGACCAAAGTGTGGTCTGTTACGTTCTGTATCTCTCCCGAATTGGGAGGTTTGTATTTAATAGTAATTGAATAAAAGAGGAGTCCAAATCGTTCACGTGCAGTTAACTCCCTCACGTGCAGTTATTCTCCAGCCCAGCAGTTACATCAGAACATAGCGTACCTTCCGCTCCCTGTTCCAGTTCAGGACTTAGAACGTAAGGATAAGAACCCTTTACAGAATTTACCATGTTCTCAAAGAATACACACAGAATGCTAAGTCCTGATACAATCACCTTGGGATGTTCCATACGCAGTTCTAAACAGGCTGAACGACGTCGTGGTTCGCATCCGTAAATCATCGAACTCTAAGCCTAAAGTCGTTCATTACGACAGGTTAGTTCCTTACTATGACCATAGTACGCTATGTATATAATGTAAACAATATATGATCATGGTCCTTTTTGTTTCTAAATTTGATAGTATTTGATTTATATTTAGTATTTGATAGTATTTGATTTGTATTTGGTGTACTTGATAGATTTGATTTGTATTTAGTATTTGATTTGTTTTAAGTTACTTATTGCAATCATTCTTTGTTATCGTAATGTAATGTTTGTTATTGCATTGATGCCTTAGCTATAAGTTTGGCTTCCTGTCCAAGGGTTGTACTGCCCGGGACGTGCTGTTCTTGGGAAAGGGGCAGTGTTGCGGATTTTGTATTTAGTTAGCTATTTTTGGTAGAATTATAATTAAAATTCTTTTATTTTCCCGTGCAATGCAGCGCGTGACGAATTTTAAGAGAAAGCTACGCCAGAAACAAAAATACAAGAGCGCGTGCATTTAGCATTCAATAAACAGATATCTCATAATTGTACTCTTTTGCTTTCCAGAAACTTCGAGAAAATAAAAGGTACCAGAATGTTCTCGTGCATGATTAAAGAGCTTATAAAAGCCGGAGAAAAACATCTCAGTTCATTTGTTTTAAGTGAACTGTTGTTTACTTCGCTGCTGTAATTTTGAGATCCGATTAGCTTTCCCTGCGCTTTGAATTGTGTTCTATTTAACGTTTTAGTAGTTGAAAATATAACTACTTTATGATATTTCGATATTGCACGAATATCTGTGATAAAAATAAATTTTATTAACTTTTCGTCAGACCTCTGCATTGAATCTTTTACGAACGCGTACGCACGCAACAATATAACTTAGAAAGGGACCATGTCTGTGTGGTATAGTACAAAAGATATGGCTTAATACAGTGTAAAATAGTAGATACAAAATATATAGTAAGAGAAGGAATAACGATAAATAAATGAATGGTATTTTTTAAAAAAATATCTTAGTTAGAAGTTGCTAAGTAAGCGTAATTAAGGAGCATTACCGAAGCCATGAATTTCCTCAAAGATGAGGTGTAGTATTTGCATCTTATCTAAAATGTTAGTACATTTTCGAAGTTCGTTGATTTTGCTCTTATATATTGAAATAACTTGCCTAAAGTTGAAGCCAGAAAGGTTTTGGATTTTCTTCATTATTTGGAGTAACTCAAAGTTACTAGACTTGGTAGAACTGTGAATTTCAGGCCTATTAGATATATTTCGATTTACATTAGAGTCGGCAGCAGCAGGTTTAATACTGGTATTTACCGTGTTCTTAGTATTCGTGTTTGAATTGCTGTTTGACTGTAGTGCTTGGGCAGAGTTGATACCTGGTTTAACAGTTGACGTTCTGGTAGCTTTTCTGTATTTCGGGAATTTTGAATAACCTCTATACGAGGCTACATGGAAACTAAGGGAGTTTGCGCATTTAGGACTATCTATGCCACCACAATTGCCGGTCTTGTGGAACCCTGCGCACTTCACACAATGTGGTGCAACGTGGCAGTTCTCAGAGGAATGATGCCAGTTCTGGCAATTGTAACATTGGGGTACTTGATTTGTGGCTACATATTTTTCAATTACAGTATTAAATACATGAGACTTTTACTGATTTGTGCCTGAAAGAGGGGCATTGGGGCTTTTGTTTTATACTTTGTTAATTCGACGACTTTGTGAACATTGTATCCAAGATTACTGAGGGATTCGGTAATAATTGACACATTTGAATCAGAGAGTAAGCCTCGTAGTAAAATCTTAATAGGTTTCTTATGCCGGGGTTAACCACATAACATTTTATCTATAAAATAATTACTAAGTACTCTGTAGTCGTCTGCAGTAGCTGGTTCAATTTTTAGAAATTCGCCCATAAAACGGCCAAAGAACTTGTTATCTGGTAGTTTTTCTGATAAGGATTTCAAAAAATCATAATATGAAATACCTTGCTTGAGACTGACCATAATGGGGGGAGACTTATGCGAATCCCAAGCGGCTGATGCCGATTATCATTGCTAGACTGGGGGTTACCAAAATCAACAGATTCAGAGACATTATTTACATTTGAATTATTACAATTAACGTCATTACTAGAGACAGGATTAACATTACTAGCCAAAATATTATTACACTCATTATTAGAATCAACATCATTAGAAAGATTAGCAAATTTATTATGCAGAATTAACGGGGCCTTGAACTTATTAAGCAGAACACTTTTGGCAGGCTTACTTGTTTTTTTGGAAGATCATCAACTTTATCATTAGGCGTACTAATAACAGTAATCTTTCTCTTGTTTTTAGGCTAGGATTAACTTCAGGTAAACTAACTCTATTTGCTAAGAAAATTGCGCACTTACCTTCAGTGGCGGTGGCACAGTCCTTGAATAGTTGTATACCTTTTAGGGGCAGTGCGCTTAGGTAGAGAATCACACGTTCGAACATAGGAACTTTCAGTGGTAGCAAGTAATTTTGTAACACACTGGCCAACAGACATTTAGATCCAAGGGAGACACAGTATCCATTAGAATAGAATTGGTTTCTTCTAAAACATCTGCCCACCAGGTAGGCTTAGTAGCGTCATTTGCGCGAGGATTCCCTGTAGCACTATCCAACGGCAGAAAATCTCTTTCACCAAGCGAAATATTAGCACCAAGAGAGTTATTGTTCATGATAATCCAAAGGAATCTTGTTCATACTTAAACACTATCGAAAAGAACCACACATAAAAAGCAAAAAGCAGGTAAAGAGCAGCACTTTCTTCGGACATGGTTACGCGGAGTAGCTAACCCTCTAGACATATATAACGAAATTTGAAAATGACGAAGAGTGACTCAGCCTTGCATCCCTTGAGTGGGTCGATAACATGAGTACCAATTTCGCTTGAAAACTAAATACCGCGGGGTCCTGCGACACGCTGACCACTTGTCCAGGGTATTGTCCAGGACTTGCTCATGCATTCCAGGGCCCACGGTCCAGAAATTAGATACCAAGGCACTGCAGGCCATGTTCACTAAGGGCTGTTGCGCCACTTAGTCTAGTTTAGTTTAATTTAAATTGACATTTGAAGCCGAACGAATGTTTAGCAAGTCTGCTAATGTAGAACTATTTTAAGAAAATATAGCTTTCATGAATAAAAGAATTAGGAGGAAAGTGGGAATTTCTCAAATAGTATTATGCAATTTACTTAAAGGAGGAAGTAGAATTAATGAAGAAATAATACAAAAAAGCAAATGTCTCAATGAAGAGCAAAAAAGGCAGAAAATCGAGAGATGTTGTAATTGTTTTCTAGAAGGGTTTCAAAGTATAAATCAAATTGAAAAATGAAGGACTAAGTTACTGTGTTATTAGCATGCAATAGGAACCCAACAATTATGGCATTTATTATTGACAATAGCACAAAACCTCGATGTTTAAAAGGAGTGAAGAATCTGCTTCTAACTTACTATAGCAACAAGAACTGATGGGTGACAAATAGTATTTTGATTGAGTTTCTTTTTAAATGGGACAGCGAACTTGAAAATAAAATGAAAAAATAGCTTTACTAATTAGATAACACACACACACAACTCTCTGAAAACATAAGTGTCTATTCCTGCAAACACAACTTTTAATATTCTGCCTTTAATTTTAATATATTGCAAAACTTCAGATGTCGTTATAGAAAGATGTTCAGTAAATAATGAAGAGAATTGAATTTTGTGAAAGTGAAAGCACTTTGGATAAGATAAGGAAATCAGCATCTCAACTAGAGGCTATGAATATTATAGCCCGTAGGGCCGGGGGGGTTAATATCTTAAAATCAGTTAAAAACTGTTTAGGAAAATGCAGCTTTTTAATATAATAAGTCTCCGAGGAATTGAAAACTAGCTAATGTCTGACAGTGTGACATCAAGAGCGAAATTATGAAGATTCATTTTTATTCTTTTTTTTATTTTTATTTATTTTTTTTTATTTTCATTTAGAATATGTATGAGCTCACTACAGCATTCAAACAAAGCCTATAAAAACCGACTATGAAAGTGTTAAAAATAATTTGCAGAAACTGGCAGCGAAAGTGAAACTGAAAAAAAGTAGTGACATGTTATCATCAATGGAATCTAGAAAAGCGCTGAACTTCTAAGAAAAATTTTTGCACTGAAAGAAAAAGCTATCAACAGTTTTACGAAATTGAGAATGCGATTGAAAAATTGCTGTTGAACAATATAAAACAAACTCAGAATTCCATCAAGAGAGTAATTATAAAAATAATTTTATAATAGATTTTAAAATGAATTTAAAAATTGTGTAAATGGTTTAATTCTAAAAATAATTTTTAGTAATTACTTTTAGATTAATTAGTAAATTGGTTGTTAGCTCTTATTTTGCTTGAAAAATTTAAACTGATATCACGGCTTGTAATACACAAATATCATTCATTGTCTTGTAGAGTTATTATTTCGAAGCAGAGGAATGAAAATTTTATAACGAGAAAGATCTCTTTTGCCAACTAAAGCTTGTTTGCAGAATATCAGTGACAAGTGGGTAAGACTATTAAAGATGGATAGTTCGAATACCATTAATGAGCTCATTGCGTGACTGTTTTATGCTTTTCTTATTACGCAACTAATATAAATACCAACGAGTGTCCCTTAGGAAAACCTCAACGAAAGGCTCCCTGCCGTTAGTTAGCTATCTTTCATATGTTTTGCCATATTGAAACGGACAAACAAATTAAGACCTATTTCCAGTAATTAAAATCTTTATTAGAATTAAAATAGAGACAACAATCCGGTATTTATTTTTTGGGGAAAAAATGTCAGAAAACTTACTTAACAGATGTCTATCTTTCTTCTTATTTATTTTACAAGGATTTATTTGAAGAATTATTTTCGGATGATAGCAGTCACCTTTATAATAATAAAAATATTACTCTAGTTTCTCCACTTGAGATCAACACAAGTTCTTCAACTGTTGCTGTTTGCAACTGCGATCGGAATTGTTACTGTAATTGCTAATTGTTAGTTATCCGATAATTTGCTGGTACATCAAAATAAGTAAATAAATAAATAAATAAATAAATAAATAATAAAAAAAAGACTTTTGATTCTTGGAAGCGTTTGGCATTTCTTCTGCAAAGATGAAGCTTCTATTTCTTTTCTTCTCTTATTAATGCTTTGACTTTTGGGGGCTAAGGGAGTGTGGGAAGGCTTTCTTTTTATTTCCTAGTACGAAGTAAATGAAAATCGAAAAATTTTTCGCGATTGTAATCGCGAAAAATTTTGGGTATCGTATTTCAAAGAAAATACCCATTTTGACCGCTCTCGATTCCATATGAACGATGTTTTTGCATTACATCTGTAGGAATAAAAGACTCCTTTTTCCCAAAACGGATTGGGAAATGGATTTAAAATGGATTCAGAAGAGATCTTTTTCTTGGCGTCTGTACGTACGTACGTATGTATGTATGTATCTCGCATAATTCAAAACCCAGTAGTCTCAGACTGTGGAAATTTTTGTATGGGACCGCTATAACATGTAGATGTGCAGCTCTCTTTACAGTTGAAGTCTGCCGCACCAGAAGTATATAAATGTATGTATATATGCATATACTCTGGTACCCGTCTTGGTAAGCTAAGCCTTTTTTATTCTTATATTTACTCTCATAAGTTTGTAAATTGTGCATTTTTTGCTTTAAAATTGATAGAATTATATTGTTCTCATGTTCCGATTAAGGATTTTATGCCTTTAGTTAATCTGCATGCGATAGTTTTAAAATTATCAACAATTTAAAAGTTGTTTAAGTTCTACTAAGCCTAACGCCGCCGCCATTTGTTTGCGATTGAAACTTAGTAGCAGAGCAAACGTACTCAAAGGCATGTTGGATTATGACGCCGTGATTAAAGCTTTTCTACGTGCTTGACGAGGTCCATGATTGTTACAACAAAACACACCGTATGTTTACTTAAATTCCTGGCTAAATCCAGAAGCAGATGCTGAAGGAATTAGAGGAATTTGTAAAGATTAAGCAAAAATACAAGACAGATGCTGACACATGAACAGGTAAGTGTGAAACGTTTTTGTCTGGTACTGACCGGAGGCATGCTTATTTCGTAAGCGAATGAAATCCATCTCGTCCTATCCATTCCAATATACCGGACTATCACGAATGATGCAATTAATAATGGCTCAGTATCACAGGAAAATATCTATTCCAATCAGGAATGTACTATGCATACCGATACCGCAAAATTTACATCGCCGAAGAACATTGCTAAAAAACCTAAATTGTTGTCCGATCTCGATATTGCTAAAAGTAACCAATTCTGTGCGTTAGGAACGGAAGAAAATACGGAAAGTTCTCCTGCAACAAAGAAAATGTACTTCGTGGACCTCTAACCCTAATCTGAATACCGTCAAGGATACACATCCAAATACCAGAAAGGAGGTCAAAAGATATATTTTCAGGAGAACCGAGGAGCTAAACCAACTCATCAAAGAACGCAATGCTGCTGGAAGGCATTTCTAGCGAACTAGAAATCGAGAGGTTAAACACGGATTTAATTGCCTAAGCAATGCTGTCAAGTCTCCAACAAATATACAAGCACAACTCAACAGGACTAACTACCGAAATTCGCTCTCTGTGGGTGATAATTCTCTATAGAAAGCTATTGCAAGTATAAAAGATGCCAGAACAAAATTCCACCGCTTAAGACCCTCACGGGATCCTTTACACCGAAATTGAGAAAGCAGAACTTTTAACTAAGCATCTGGCATCTCAGCTTTGTGCTATCAACATTCACGATTCTACAATAGGAAACCTGGTTTCCAACTTTCATTCCACTTTATTCTACAAAACCACACACAGACAACATTAATCTAATCATGCCGTCGAAAATCTATGATTATACTAAAAAGATGAAGAAGAGAAAAAGCCCTGGAGTTGATAAGATCACGAAATGGATGATAAAAAAAATTTCCTGCGGAAATTCATCTTCCTACTGAAAAAAATAATTAATATCACCTTGAAATGGCAGTATTTTGCAATCGAATGGAAGACGGCAACGGTCACTCCTATCCTCAAGCGAAGCAAGTCTGAAACAGTACCGGAGTCACACAGACCCATCAATCTGCTACCGTCCCTAATTAAGATCGTGAAAGCGGTTCTGCTTAAAGGAATTAAAGATTGAGATTAAGATTGAAAAGAATTAAAAATTTCCTTAAAAGAATTAAAGAAAAAGAAGAAAACATCTTTATTGCATAACAGTTTCAGAAAAGCTTGTCTACCTCAGATCAACTCTACGGATAGTGGAAACCATTTCCAAAGTCACGAGTAACAAAAGATTCACCGGGGAAATTTTCATAGATATTGACCAGACTTTCGATCGTGTCTCGATGGATGCAATTATATATAAGCAACTGGAGTTTCCCGAGTACACCACAAATATAATTAAATTCTACCTAACAGATAGACACGTTATCTTTCATGTTTTTGGTACATATTCCACCCGCCGTTTCATAGTGACAGGCGTTCCACGTATATCCTT
The DNA here is from genome assembly GCA_000611955.2 of Stegodyphus mimosarum. Classification (NCBI taxonomy): domain Eukaryota; kingdom Metazoa; phylum Arthropoda; class Arachnida; order Araneae; family Eresidae; genus Stegodyphus; species Stegodyphus mimosarum. Next base: position 17,194 of record KK113237.1, read on the forward strand.
ACTTAGTCCCAGTCTCTTTAACATTTATGTGAATGACATTTCTACTACAAACAATCCTACGCTTGCAACGTATGCTGATGATACGGAGAACAATGGCACGAAGTGCACTTATTAATCCAGTCATCTAACGGTTGCAAGAAGACATCCAAGCACTTGAGACTTGGCTTACGAAATCGAAAATCCTCGTCAGTTGACAAGACTCAAGTTATCCTCTTCACTAGACAAAGAAATATCTGGAATTGTATTGAACTGCAATACCGTGGGCCAAGTAAATCCCTTATCTTGGAGTGTTCTTCAGTAACTTTCTCACATGAACGCCACACATCGCATCTAAATATTATCCATAAATTTCGAGTGCGTAAAGCTAAACTATAACCCCAATTGTTCGAAACAGCGTTATATCTATAGATAACAAGTTACTCATTTATAAATCCATTCTGTGTCCCATGCTTTGTCATGCATGTTCAGCCTGGACGCATTCTTGCAGAACAAATCGTAAGAGATTGCAAACGGGTCAGAATTGTGTAAACTGCGCCAGATAACAAACTCTTTCTGGTATGTGAGAGACAATAGAATTCATGAAGAACTCATAATCGTTAACTAAGGCCTCACATTACAATATGGCTTGGAAATTTGAGAAAACTAATAACCTGCTATTAAAATCTGTAGCTATGATTTCAGCGATTTTACGCATAGCAACAGGCCGATACCAATTTTAAATACCTATATTATGTATTTTTTTGTTATTCTTGCTTCGTATCTTTTGTATCTCTCCATGTATGTGTATTGCATTTTTTTGTTTTCAGCTAATGTTTCTTTTACTGTATTATGTATGTTAATATTTGAAGCACCATAAGTTCGTACTTGCTTGTGCCATATTTATCCTTGTTTCCAGATATGCATCACCACCTCGAAAACTCTTGACTTTCGATCGAATTGCAATCAAATCTGTAACCCTCTCACTGCTTCTCTGATTAATAGTTAACTTATATTACATTCTAAAAAAATACAAATTTTCTGGTTTATGTAAATTACTTGCCGTATGATTAGGAATGTAAATTTGTTCTATTAGGAGTAGGGCCTTGTAGCTCAGGTACCCTAATGAGTGTACTACTACATTCGTGAAGGCGACTAGTGTGAAGATGACATCCACAATAATTAAATTGGTCTTCACCGTATAGTTATTTTTGATTTTTGGAACTAGAAACGAGAGAAATCAACTATGTTCTCTCCAGCCCCGCAGCCGTTTTGTGATGCTGACTGCCATACAGATAAGCCCGGGTTCGAGTCCTGAAGAAGGTATGGATGTTTATAAGTGTATAGTGTCTGTGCGCAAGGGGGACCAGACACTACACGCTCGAGAGTTTGCTGATGAGAGAGGGGTGGGAAACCCACGAACCTCTCCCCGGAGTGCTCTTTCTTAAAACTGAGCAGAACTTAACAGTTACTGCGGATAGACTATATCCGTAAGACCAAGGGTGAAAATCTATGGTCCCGCCTACTTCTACTTGTGCCTGTTTGTTCTTCCTAGGATTCAAATTCAGGATCTTCCAACCAGCTGGACATGGTACCATTTGCATTACGAGTGTACGCAAGATGAAAGGTGATAATTCCTCAAGTAGAAAATAGCGATACTAGCAACGTCTTTTGGTCTAGAGAAAACGATTAATTATGTATAGCAAGAGGTCTTGAACCTTAGATCATTGCAAAGGTCGAGGTTAACTTATATCAAGTTAAATTTAAACAAAATTCAATCTTAGAATGAATTACGGTTTTAAAGACTATGCTTTTAGGAAGATTGACGTGAGTTTTTCTTAATTTCTCGCTACTTTTTCTCATACTTCCGTCGGACGAAACTGTAGCTGCTCTGAATGAAATTATAGCCACTCCAGATATGCCTCATGCAAAACATTAATTGGATCATCTTGATGAACTGTATTAAGCCACTTATTCACCTTGTATTTTGTCCTTGAGAACGAGGGATCAAAGTTAAATTTTACGTTATGACAACGCTATGAATCAACATTCGCTGTAATGTAGTTGCATTTGCGTCGTTTCTTTATGCACATTCTTGACAACTTAACATAATCAATCTCTCTAATTAAATAATGAAGAATCTGCATGTATGCGTATACTGTGAAAACAGGTGTCCTCGCGTAGTGGAAAACGGCGACACCTGGGCCCACCAAATTTTGAATACACATGTGCGACCTCGAATCTCAAGTTTTGAATTTATTTTTTATTTATATTATGTTTTATGCTAAATTTATGAAATTTTTATTAACAATTTAGCGATTTAAAAGCAGTGTGTTGCCACTCGGATAAGCGTAAGATAGTTACGTTTCAAAATTAAACAGAAAGCTTAAACGTTTTGTGGGGTTTTACTTGTTTAATTCTAAAGTTCTAGCTTAGAACCCCACGAACACTAACAAACGAATAATCGCTTAAGTATGTGAACAAAACACGTAAGACTTAACGAGGGTTTACAACCCTTTATTTTTCAGTATATTTACAATCAGTTCCTACTTGGAAGTTTACACAAATCCTCCACTCGGGCTTGAACATATATAATAATAAATTTAAATTAAACTAAACTAACTTAATTAAGCTATCTGAAAGGTATAGCCGAAGCTATCAGAAATCTAAATAGTTGGCCCCTGAAGCACCATTTGCACTTCCAAGCAGGTTAGTCAAAATTCTTACCGGATTCAAAAACACGGTTCAATAAAAGCACTTCAGTACGTGAATAAATCAGCACACGAAGAAAAACTATTTACATATTTATTTACAACATTAGCTATTATACAATTACTCTCAGAACGAGAGTTCAGAATCATTATTACCGACTCAGTCGGTTCTTGCAACAGTTCTACAGAGTGCAACAGGGTTGCCACAAAATATGGAAAATGAAACATTTACTTCAGCGCTGCCTAACGGTCAAATCGGCAATCACAACACACTGCCCCCGGATGAACAATCACTATTGTTCATCATGATTAAAAGAAAATAATTAATTCAAAATATAATAATCTAAATTAATACTTAGGAACTAAACACTTTCCAAATAGGCAAGCATTTCAAATTCTTGGACAAAAATAAAATACGAAATTATACTTATATACAGTAGACAAGCAATATTCAAATTCTAAATACAATCTAAATTTGGGATCTATAATAATAAAAATAATGAATGAATTATATGAATAAATGAAAATTAATGCAAATAATTTTATGACTGTCCATTCAAATATTAGTCTATTAAGTCCAGTTCAAATTTATATAGTAACTGAATGGGTCTCTTTGTAATTCCTGTTGGTGTTTGAAGCACACAGGATCTAACTTTTGAATCACGTCCTAAACACAACTCTTTAACACATCCGTACTTCCAAAGATGCTTTGGTAACTTTTCGTCATGGATCAGCACTACGTCACCCACTTTAAATGATGAGGACTCCGTTGGAGCGACTCGATACGCAGAGCGAAGTTCTAACAGATATTCTTTTCTCCAGCGTTTCCAAAAATGGTTAATGGCTTGTTGTCGGTATTTCAATTTTTTGGTAAGCATTCTTCTGTTGGATTCAGATCCAGTGATTATAGGCAATCCATGAGGCAATGATGTTAGTCGTTTTCCTACTAAAAAATGGGCTGGAGTTAAAGGCTCTGGTTCGGAAGGCTGTTCGTAGATATAACACAATGGTCGAGAGTTGATAACTGCCTCAATTTCAGTCAACGTCGTTTCCATTTCTTCAAACGTAAGACAAGTCCTACCAAGGATCTTTTTCAGTGGAGTTTTCACGGTGCGAACCATCCTTTCCCAAAAACCGCCCCACCATGAGGCTCTAGGCACAATAAATTTCCATGTTATCTTATTTCTTGAGAAATAATCTAGAACTCTTTCCTTTGAAATGTTCTTCCAAATTTCTTTTAGTACTGAATCAGCTTTGATAAATGTTTTTGCGTTATCACTGTAAACTATTTTACAAAGTCCTCTTCGTGCAACGAACCTTCGAAGAGCTAGAATAAAGGTGTCAGTGTTCAAATTATTTACCAATTCTAGATGTACGGCCCTAATTACCGCGCAAGTAAATACTAAAATATAAGCCTTTTCTGGACCAGATGAAGTTTTGATATAAATCGGTCCAGCAAAATCTAAGCCAGTTGTTTCAAATGGCGGAGTTTCAATAATCCTATCCTTAGGTAATGGTGCTACTACTTCCTTACCTGGAGTAGCATTAAATCTTTTACAAATTAAACAAGTTTTCAGAACCGATTTCACGCATCTTCTTCCTTTGATGATAAAATATTTCTCTCGAAGATGTGATAATGTCGTAGCTATTCCAAAATGATATAACCTCTCATGGGTATCCATAATCAACAGCTTGACAAATTTAGATTTGTCAGGAAGTATCCATGGGTGTTTTTCTCGTTCTTGGAATTCAGAGAATTGTAGTCTACCTTTCAGCACAAGCAATCCACTTTCATCTAATTCGGGATTAAGGTTATATAAATTTGATTCCTTACTAATAGATTTTCCACATTTTAGTTGGTTTATTTCAACGTTAAATGCCGTTTCTTGAGTACATTTAATCCAATACATTTCTGCATTATCCAGTTCTGAAGCTGTCAATGGACCGCAGACCTTAGAGTTTCTTTTATTTGAATTATGCATAAAGCGCATTATCCATGCCGTGATACGGTAAAGTCTTTTGAGACTGCTAAACTTCTCAACGTCTAAAATTGTTCCCGGTGTTATGGTACAACATAATTGAGTAATTTGAGGTTTCAACTTTCTTTCAATTAGCGCGTCTTCGCTTAATTCAGTCACTAATTCTGACTGCCATGAATGTTCGTGAAGTGATAACCAAACTGGACCTTGCCACCAGACGTTATTTCCTATAAGTGTTATCAGCTTTTCACCTCGCGTCACTAAATCAGCTGGATTTTCTTTTCCGCTACAATAGTTCCAGTTTTCAGGATCCGTAAGGGATTGAATTTCTCTTACTCTGTTGGAAACAAAGGGCTTCCAATTCGTAGCAGATCCTTTTATCCAATGAAGCGTTATTGTTGAATCTGTCCAAAACTTTATTTTCGCATTTTTAAAGTCTAGTGCCATCTTTAAAGTCTTAGACATCTTTGCGGCAATTACGGCTCCCATTAATTCTAATCGCGGAAGCGTTATTCGTTTCACAGGAGAGACTCTACTTTTTGCCCAGATGAAACTTGTTTTAATTTCATTATCTTTGGTGAAGTACCTAAAATAGGCTACTGCACCAAATGCCTTAGGACTAGCATCACAGAAAATGTGGATTTGTACCTGATCTTTTACCAAATTCATTACTTGTTGGAAATACTTCCTAGGTATCTCTAATCTCTTAAGATGTTCCGTTTCAGAGCACCAACCCTTCCATTCATTTTCCAAATCTAGGGGTAAATCATCATCCCAGGCCAAACCTCTTTTCCAAATTTCTTGCAATAAGATTTTAATTCGTATCGTGAATGGAGATGTAAACCCCACGGGATCATATACCTTTAACATAGTCTTTAAAACACAACGCTTTGTAGATTTGATACTCTCTAGGTTATCTATAAGAGGCTGAGCATCCAGTTGAAAGGTATCAGAATCGGTATTCCATAATATTCCTAAAACTTTTAAATGGAGGTCAGAATTTTCTTGTTCACTGCATAACATATTTTCTTTCCACATTTCCCTTAGTTTCATAGAATTAGAGTTAAATTTACTTAAATGCATCCCAGCATCTTTAAGAATTTTAGCGGCAGTAGAAGATAAATAGTACGCTTCTTCATCAGAATTTGAACCGGGAATTAAATCATCAACATACAGGGATGTATCTAACATTTCCTAAACTTTATAATGTTCTTTCTTATACTTCTGAATATGACATTTGATAGTAGCAGCTAAAATG
>KK113238.1:0-13646 GCA_000611955.2 Stegodyphus mimosarum
CGATAGGAAAGTTCAAACTAAAAATAATTTGGTTAATTAAAATAATGAATGCTACAAGTTAATTAACAGTGGATTTGAGGGTTACAGTGTCGAGAGGAACGAAACATATTGTTCGGCACTCATTAACCGTCTGGTTTATTGTGTAAAGTACTTACCCCTTGACAAGCTCTGTTTGAAGCATTAAGCGGGGCTGAGTAATTCATTTTTTCGTTTATTCTTTAATTTAAATGATTCCACCACTGTTTAAATATTTCAGCTTTCCTAACAAAATTTTGGTTTGCAACTTTGACCACAAATATTTTTACCCTTAATCTAATGACGCCATAAATATACCCCATACCTTTTCCCTGAAATAGGATAACAGATAAAAAAACCATTTCCTTTTGCACTTAATCTTTACATATATAACTTTAAATATATAAAGGAATTTCAAATATTATCAACAGATTTATAGAAGAATTTATAAATAAGAAGAAAGCATCTGTATTGTTAGTTAGCTCGCAAAATTTTGGTGGCCTTAAGGGCTGGGAGATACAAGATAAGCCTAAAAGCGCTTCTGTGTGCTTGAAATGCCTTGCAGTTTAGTAACAGATGTTCACTTTTCTGGATATTTCCACTCTATCTACACTACTTGTGGAATATATTTTAACCAAGAGTTCTCAAATTTTATTAAAGACATGTCTTAATGCAGACATTTAGGAATGCATAGTAGTAAAATAATAGATGTTAATTTTCTGTGGATAGGTTTAATAAATAATTTGTTGATTTAAAAATTTGAAAATTTGGAAAGTGTCGCCAAGCTGATCGATTCACAAAACGAAAATACAAAATAATAAAAGAAGAAACAAATAGCAAAAGATATATATTTTGGCCGTCAATACATCACAAATTAAAATGAAAGGTTCAATAAAACTGAAGGAAAATTAATCTTTAAAAAATTAAATCAGAATTCAGAATCAGAAATTTAATTTATTAGCCTCTTGCTTAAAGTCTATTAATTTCAAACGTCTAACTATATCATCTTGAAACAGAATCAAGACTATGTTGTACGTGTTTGTACCACCAGATAAAGATTTAATTTAGAATTGAAAGTCTAAATGAATTTGGCAATCCAGTTGATTCCAAGTTAAAATAAAATTATTTTCAATTTGAAAAATTAATAATATTTATAAAACATTTACAAACAAAATTTTCATTAAAGTTAATGGAAACACATATATATTAAGGTATCATAAATAAGGCGCGAAGAATTTTATTATAATTAACTTCAAAGAAAAAACTATAATGCTTTACAAAACGAAGGTTTTGCGAATATTAGTTTGGCCTATTAAGGTTATAGAAAGAGAAAAAGAGTTCTGAATTAACGTATTGAACGCACAGCCCCTATTATGTTCGTATATGACACTTGTTTATTTATTTAAATTGAGAATAACCTATAAGCGTGCATTTTATTTATTCAGAATGAAAATTTACTTGAAACACAATGTATGTATTACAGAAACTAAGTATGAAAATCGGCAAAGCATAAAATCATGTAAAACAAAATTTGTCACTAAATAAATACGATCAATCTGTCAGATCAAATGCAAAATAAAATATCTAATTAATAAGTTTCAGTAGTACAATTACAATTTTTTATGAATGTCAGGAAGGATAACCCATGTAGAAATAAAATCTCTTGGAAAAATAAAAAAATATATTTATTTCATGCATTTCTTGCAGAAAATACTCACATAAAGTTCGCTTTCTGGTGACTAAAATATTTATAACCTCTTGACAACTTATAAGCGTAAATAACATGCATAGATGCTCACATAAATTTCATACATAGATACTCACATAAAGTTTGCTTTTGGTGACTAAAAATTTTATTAAGGATAGATAACGGAAGTAATATTTCCCGTTCAAAAATTCGACAGTGCGTTCTCTGTGAATAAACACAAATCATGATCTCCAGAACATGTTTTTATTATTTTTACAACGATTTCTGTCAGTCTATACATCTGTCTGTGTGTATGTGTCGAATGATTTTTTAGTTGCAAAGAGCTGATTAGTTTTTGGGTAACACTGGTAACTAGAAACGGTACTTTACTTGAAGCCCATATCAGTTTTTATTGAAAAACTATATTAAAGTATAATCCAAAACTTTTTAATTTAAGATTTTTATATGAAAAATTCGATAGTAAATTTTCAGTGAATAAGTACGAATTAGGGTCCTCACCAGGGTTTACTATTGACATATGTCTGTCTGTGTGACTGTATGTATGTGACGATTTTTTTGTCCAGTATAATTATTGTATTAAACCTCCAAATATTTCTGTTTTCCCTATTTAATATTACTACATTGGGATTTCATTAGATTTTGGGTAAAACTAGACAGCCGGAAGTGTTATTTTACAGGAAGCCGCTAACAGTTTTTAATAAAAACTAGCGGGCAAGCCCGCCAGCTGAGGGATTCATATATATATGCGTTTTTACCTAACCGCATATATGTGTTTTCACCTGACAGCTAGCGGGCAAGCCCGCTTTATTCACAAGATACTGCATATACGTTACAGACGCGGAAAATCACGAAGACATCCATACAGCCAACCCGATTGCTGGGATTCGAAAATTGGACCGAACTACGAGTCTTCAGCGATTTTACCCGGGCTGCGCCCGCTTCATTCACGTATGCATCCACGAGATACTGCATACACGTTACACATGCGGAATATCACGAACACACCCATGCAGCCAGCCCGTTCGTCGGGATTCGAAAGTTGGACCGAACTACCAGTGTTCAGCGATTTTACAGCTCAGCCGCTAATGGGCCCTTGTACGAAGTGTAATCGCGAAAATTTTTGGGTATGATATTTCAACAGTAGACTCGTTATTAAAATTCCTTTATTTAAATTCTTTTTGGTAAACTTCAACTCCTGTCTATAAATTTTATATCCACATCTCTTTTGTAATTTTGTTTCATAACACTAAATATATACTGGCATTTAAATGGCTGTAAAATGGTAAACAAACATTTTAGAAGCGTTTTTTATACAATTTTTTCATTCCCGCATGTAATACTTTTTAATTCAAGCAAGCCTTTGATGTTAGCCGTAACTGTAACAAAACTTGCCGATTGTAAAATTGCTGGTAAATAACAAATGTCAAAAAATACGGGTAATGTTATAACAATTCTAAGCACGGATAACAATTATGAAAATATTTTTAATAATTACGTTAATCTGAAAACAATGCACATAAAAAGAAAATTATTAACACGAAATAAATAAACCCATAAATACAAAGATAAATTAATAAGTTCTGAAATCAATAAAAATTGAAATTTAAAAGCAAAAATTAACTGATACATCTAAAAAAAAATAAAGAACACTCGAGTGCCTTAAAGTGATAAAACGATAGTTGTTATCGCACACAGTAAAATGTCAAAAAAATATAAAATATAAACGCAATTTTTCAAGCAACAATAACAGAAATATATAACACGAATGAATAGATCTTTAAAAAAATACGAAGCAAAACATTAAATATATCACAAAAGTCAAAAAGTTAATGTTCCGAAGAATTCTCCTTAAGTTCTAAACTACCAGAAGCATAAATGTCTAAATACTACTTTAAATTACTAAAACTACAAATATAAATGCAAAAAACAATCAAATATCCTGTAAAAAAATAAAGATTAAATGCAATAAGTAATAAGCGGTTAATATCGAATTGTAATCAGAGAAATTTTTGGCACGCTTCTTGTCCAAAACACAAATTCGTAAATAAATTTTTTGTTGCCAAACCAGGAAACAAAACTTTTGATTCTATTTGATTTGTTGTCAAACCAAGAAACAAAACCTTTGATTTTATATATGACGTCATTATTTGAATTTAAGGTAAAACTTTATCTTTAAAACTTATTTATTGAAATCACGCACAGACTCCCGAGACTTGAGAGAAAAATGAGCGCGGAAATTAGCGTTTTTCACAGTTTTTAATTAATATCTTGGATGATTAAAGTCGTACGAAGATGAGAATGGTATCAATGGATTCGGATAATTTTTTTGAAATCGGGGGATATGGGTCTCGAAATTCACCTAAGCTCAGTTCCATAGATATTTGCGAAAACAAAATTTGACACGTAGCCAAATCCCTCGAACAGGGAAAACCGAAGAAAGAAAGTGGAAAATGTATTAATTAATATCTCGGCTAATTAAAGTCGCACAAAGACGCAAATGGCCTGCTACAGACGTCCGGAATCCAACGATATGCATCGCTAAGCCCAGGAGCCAGCTGTTCCGGAGGAGATAGGGTTACAAACACACAAACAGACGCGCACAGATTTTAAATATTATAGAAAAACTATATTAAAATATAATCCAAAACTCAAGTTTTCTATTTAATAATCAAAAAGTTTACTATTTAACTTTCATCTCAATGTGAATAACTTGTTAAATATTTGTTGAAACTGATAAACGGAAGTGACATTTTACTTGAAGTTCTGAAGAGAATTTTTTGAAAACATATATTATGATATAAAAGAAAACTTCTCAGATATAGTATTTAAAACTCGAATATGTGTACACGATGCATATGCAATAATGGCTGAGAACAACATATTAGATATTGACAGTATATTATAAACCGGAAGCGGTACTTTATTTGGAGTCTTAACGATATTTCGAGGGAAAATACAGAATCACGATAAGAGTTTAACCTAAAGAAATGCATCACATATTATGCCCATTTTTATTATATCTAGCCATGATATTTTTTATATGAAGCCGTAGAAAAGAATGATTTTCATAACAGTGTTTCAGTTGCAGATTTTTAAAAATCTTCTCTGTAATGCAGCCATATTACCAAAACAGGCACTTACTTTTCTTCTACACTGTTGATGTTGACGAGGTAAGAGAAGTAGCAAATCCGAAAACACCTATTGCTTTATTTCTTCCTGATCCCGGAACGCACGGTAATCACTATTTAGATGTATATTCCAAAACTAACGAGCATCCTTTACTGATATCTAAATAGTGAGGGGATATGCGTACAGATCAAAATTAATATATATATTTGTTGATATTATAGAAATAACACAGATGAAAATTAAATTATGGCATTCGTTTCAAAGCATTTATTTTCGGTAGTTTTTCTCTCAGTTTAAGATCTGTATTTATTATGTATTGAAGATAACTATTATACAAAATTTTCTTTAATTTCAAACCGTTAAATAATACGTTATTCAACAGCCCAATAAAATAAAAGGGGCAAAAATTTGATTATGGCGATATTAAATTTAGAAAAACCTGCAGCTTTTACACATAGTCAATGATATCTAATAAAATAAAATCCGAAACTGGTTATTACGGACCTTTCTTATTATTAGAATAATAAACTAGATTTTGTTTACAACCGGACGGAATGCTTTACCTAAAGCTTGTTGCTATTTAAAGATGAACTTGGCGGGAGGTCATGTGCTGGCCACATCAGGTTTTTTCTTTTGTTTTTTATTTAGTTACATCTATAGAAATTTAGCAGCTAACTTTTCTTTTTGATAGCCCATAATCCACTGCATTTTCCCACCAAATCCATTTCAACTAAGCAAAGCTTCCAGTTTTGTTGGAAAACTGGCGTTTGCGATAAAACGCTGAAATTATTGTAAATACAGTAATAGTATATAAAAAACTTAAAATACTTTTGCTCATTTAGGAGTACATAATACAACAAAAAGTTAAATGCCATATACATCTGAATAGAAAATTAAAATTCTATAAATCTACTATATTTAGTGACGCGGAACTTGTTTGGAGATTTCACAAAATTCTAAAATTTTGTCAGAATTAAAAAAATTCTTCATAACCAAAGCCTTCAAAATATTCGCTATTGAAGCCCAAAAATTACATATTCAAAGCGTTATCTGATTACATACAAAATATTAGTAGCTAATTCTTTTATTGTTATGTATTTCTAGTTGAGTATATCCATGTACATTTTTTGAGAAAAAAATGAGAGAAAAACCACAAAAACGCCCATGCAGCCAGCCCGTTCATCTGGAATCGAACACAAAGCGGAACTACCAGTGTGCAACGAATTTACCGCTCGGCCCTCCAATTTGTGTTTGAATCCAACGAATAGTATTCCGAAAGTGATGAAAGAGAATATGGTGCAGAGTATTTTTTTTGTGTGTGTGTATGCGTGTGTGTGTAAAGGAATATCGCGAACTTCGGGGAAGCATTCGTAAAACGCGGGACCAAAGAGAGAACAGTTTAACAGATCAGCTACTGTGATCGCCAGTCGAGAAACAATGAGTAAGAAATGTTGTTATTGTTACTTATGCTTACTCGTCTGACGCAGTCAGCTCAAGCCCACAAAATTCATCGTGCCAAGGAGCGCGAATTTACGCCTGTCGTTGGCAACAGCATTGGGCACCTAACAGGTGACAGTGCGATTTGGCCCAGTTGCGCCCCCAATTTTGATGAAGAGCCCCCCGGGGGGACGGGTCCGAGGGTCTCCCATCCTCTCCTCTTCCACCAAACCACACGAGAGGACTTTCGGCTCGCCGCATATTTAGAGTGTTGCATGCCGCACCGACATTATACATTTACAAACAACCGTGCGTTCTCCGGGATTCGAACCCAGGCCCTTCAGTACGGCAGTCAGCGACGTTAATCACTATACCGGTTTGGGGGCATGTGTAAGAAATACTATTCATAACTTAACAGTAAATAATAGGTAACACATATTATGAGTGTTTCGTTATATCTCCTTATCTTACACTGGCTCTAAATCGCATTGTTTGGCGCCAGTTTCTCGTCGACGAAATAATACGTGAAGACCGAATTTTTTAAGGAAAAAGAATATCAAGATTTCTGCCAAAATCGCAAATTTTATTACTTAATGTAAATGAAAAGAAGACGAAATCCTTCCTAGGTAGAAACCATTTTAGTCCTTTTTCTTTTCTTAACATGCTATTAACTTTGATTCTCTTTTTCTATGTATTGCTGCAATGTATTTTATACTGATAAATATCGCACATGCAATCAAAGATGTCTTATCATTTTCGAAAATTTGTTTTGTTAATTGATGACAATAAACTCTATGATTAATATTTCTGTCTGCATCTGTACCGTAATGAAGATGCCACATATCTTCATTGATGCATTAATGTGTATTTGGTTTAAATGATTTTTTAACTTTTTGTAGTTTTCCTCTTTTCTTTCACAGGGTAACTGGACAGAATCAAGGAGCGCTGATCCTAACGGACTAGTTTCAGGTCATGCGTACACAATTAGTGCAGTAGCAACAGTAAGTAAGGAGTTTAAAACACACTATAAATATATACTATATTATTAATTTTTGTAATAAAAATAAAATTTACGCTTTAAATTTCATATTGAAAGGTAAAATACTCATTTTATATTATAAGGTTAAACTCAGATTGGTTTAAACTACACTTATCTAAACTTCAAGCCCGACGACCAGATTTTCGCCCCGGCTTATATTACAGTCTCAGAATAGAGAATGAGCACAACAGAAGGATATAATATAGCAACTAAAATCAGTTACAGACTTCAGCTTAAAGTACAAAAAAACCTTAACACAAAATTATTACGCTTCTGACGGAAATAGCATGCAGCTGGCTATAGAAGAGATTAAATTTCTCTATTGCCCCATAAATTGATGCATCGTTTGCAAACTTTTTCTTGGTCAAAAATAACTCAAGTGCTAGAGAATATGGTAATCTGTAGAAGAGATATCAGGAGACAATGCAGGATGAGGCATAACTTTATTAAATTGGTGATTTTTCCAAATTGTTGATTTGCTGTATTGTTGACAATGCCATATGTGGTCGAGAGATTTTTTGAAGCAATAACATTCCTCTTCTACTCACAAGTGTTGTTTACTTGGGGCCCAAATCTGTTATGCATCTGTCGCATATGCGTGCAATCTCGAGCTGCATTTATCGTTCCCTCGAGGAATGAATGAGGAGTAAATGAGCGAATGACTGCGCCACTGGAGTGCTTCCGACCACGGAAGCGAACCAAATGGAATTGTGTCCTAGTCCAACAGGGAAATCTACTGTCTGTCATAATATGGCCAAAATAATAATAATTTAGTAATACATATGTGATCCCAGTACGTTGAACTTTGATCCCAGTACTTGTATAATTACTGTGTGCGAATTCTGGAATACAAAAGTTACATTGCAAGATAAATTATGTACGAATGCATAATATCACTAGGCATCATTACTAGTGATTCTACAGATTCCAATATATAAGAAAATCAGCTATCTTACTAAATCAGTAGGGTACGAATACATTGCAGAGACACATTACAAAATAATACAGTAAAGTACATCGAAAATGTGAAAATAACGTGATAACATAAATTCATGAGACGTACATGAGCATATAAATACAATATAATACTGTGATGTATCACAGAAACCAATTTGTTAAGAACTAATATATAAGAAAATTAGTTAAGTGTTGCAATCTTTATCATCATAGAAAAGTGAAAAAAACATAAAATTGTACTAGATGCATGGTAACTATGGCATCTGAAGTAATAAAATGGTAGACATGCTGGCAAAATTTTCTGCTCTCTTGATCGATATTGCTACTCCTAGAAGTTTGCTCAGAAAAGAAACTGAAGTGGAAAAAAGAATATGGTAGTAAAAACACAGGAAAGAAAACACGTAATACGTTAAAAGGAATTTCAAAATCTCGTTTTTGATCAGATTTTTACTTGACTCAGGCTGTAATAAGGTACGAAAAGTTTCCACAACATGCCAACTGATTCTTTAAAATGAAAGCCCAATGTTAATGTAGAAAATTAAATAAAAGAAAGAGGCTGATAATAATAATACACTTGAGAACATCCAATTACTTTGGGAGTACGAAAAAAGGTCTTCAGTAAAAGTCTCTACTCATAATTATAAATTGCTTTTGATTACTCCGAAATGTCGAAATGGCATTTATAGATGAAGTTTCTTTCAAAAGCAGATGGTATTATTTTAAGTATGTTATTCTGAAAGAGATTAAGTTTTAAATTTATTTCGTTGTTGAAATGTAGCATTTTGATGAAGTGGAGAAAATGTACCTTATTCAACTTTATAAGATGAAGTTAAATAAAGTACAGTTTGTTAACGTTATGATTTTGCACTTTAGTACTTCTGTTTTCTTATGCTATGTTCAAGTTTAATTTTAAAAACTATATTTTAAATGTAGCGAAGGTAAGGCTAGGCCCTATCTATCTACACTTAAAGAATCTTTCAGTGGAGGGAAAATTCCTTTCTAGAACGCTAATTTCTTTTATGATTATCCGCCTTTACCCCTCTTCTGCCGCTGATATGTAATATTTTTCTAAATTTTCCTAATTAGTTATTCTTCATGTTGAATTATCTAGTTTTTTCCAGCAGAACGCACTGAGAACAAACATAATATGGAAGAAAACGACTCTTGTAACCCACTCATTCGGTCGCCAGAAATAGAGTTCGAGGAAAAGCGATCAATATTTTGCGGAATTGGGTATTTGATTACGCGTGGGCCATGAAATGCTGCTTAATGCACTTTTTTGCATATAATAGACTTGAATATAAGATTTCCAATAACAATTTCGTCATATAGTTTTACCTTGCTAGATTATTTTCCATTATTTGCATAAAGCTGCGCAACCAGTTTCAGTTTATACAGTTTAACTTCTTATTTCTCTAACTTACGCTGCTTATTTCACTTACTTCTTACCATCTGTTACTGATGCCACTCCGTTGATTAGAATATTTTTATATGTTGTTCACATTCTGAAGTTCCGCTATTTAAATTCTTTTTTCCTATTGCAGGTTAAATTAAGCACGGGATCTGAAGCATATTTAGTCCGAATTCGAAATCCTTGGGGAAATGATACGGAATGGAATGGCCAGTGGAATGACAGGTGACTTTTGTTTTTTTTTAGTCCCATGTAACTCTTCGCATTCTTAAATTGTTTTTCTTCCTATTTTCTCACTCTTTTGTAGAATAACCCTTATATTACTAATATATATCTAAAATTTCAGTGACAAGAACTGGCATAAAGTGGACTCTAATATCAAAGAAAAGATGGATTACAGTAAACGTGGAGATGGGGAGTTCTGGATGAGTTATCAGGATTTCTGCAGAGAGTTTGAAGAAGTTACAATTTGCAGCCTAACACCGGATTTAACTTATCATAATTCGCATAAGAAATCAAAAAGTAAAGTAAGTTTATCGTCAATAACTATTTAACTTTCATGAAAAACGAGTGTTGGAATCGTAGAAATAAAATTTTAATAAATGATGGCTAAAATTATATTTGATTTCCAAAAACGTACCACATAATGCATAATTATGAAATGCAGTTTTTGAAAAAAGCTGTAATATTAAGACCTAGTGGATCGTTCTCTGCAAAAACTATAACATTCTTGCTCTCAGTATTGTAAAAGTATTTAAACACTATAAGGTATTTCCTCCCTCTTTTCCGCATGCCTTCGTGGTCTTGGAAGCACACTCTGCGCGTATTCGGGAATTCCGGAGTTCGAATCCCGACGAGGGCACTGCACATTTTTTACATCTGCAGAGTAAAACAATCTAATGACTCTACAATACTTTTTGAATATCCCGTTCAGGAAATGTATTCATTCAATACTCTTTTGTTCATATAATCCATCTCTGAAGTAGTTCCAGAAAGTTATCTAGTTTGCGGTTCGATAAAAATTCGCTATTTTTATTTTAAAATCACCTGCGTCTGTAAACATCTATTAAGATTCCATATCCTTTTTTATTCAAAAATTTAACAAACAGTTTTATGAGTGTAAGAAATTGAACGAATACGGAATTGAAATAAAATATCTCGTTCCACTGATGCCATATATTTTTCAACAGCTACAAAATCTCTTGTAGAGATGTTGTTCTATTATGTAGTTGCTCTTGTAGCTTTTGTTTGTCTATTGAATATCCATAAAATGGTTCTTATAAAGCTCACTTGTAGACCTTTTAGTTATGCCACAGCCATTAGATCAGCATGAGTTTCCACTGATGGTCTTCATGTCACATATTTTGAAAAACTACTCGAATTTGTCATAAGCCGCTTCAATGTTTTTAATGTAAGCTGCGAAAGTAGAAGAAAATTCATTCGCATTGTACAGTAAAATTCTCTAGATGAGTAGATAAAACAAATCTTCAGTTTTCGAAGGTATCCGACAACTAACGTTCTGTCTACAATGTCTGACCATCAAGACAATCATGGGTAGTCCTGTTGATCGTGAAACTATAGCCAACTATAGCGATTTCACGCTAGTTATGACTAAGCGTGATGTCACAACATACTTGTAACAATTATACTTTCGTTAACCCGATTAATTCTCGATAAGCTTCTTTTGTTTTTATGGACAAGGATATTAACTCTTATTACTTTATTTTTTTTTTTCATATTTAAAAAAAAGTTAATTCCAGGTCTGTAAAATCCCATTTGTTAGTGTACTCCGGCTCATTTACAGATGATCGAGATATTTAAGATCTGTTTTAAGGCCAACAAAACAGTAAGTAGATTGAAACAATTACCTGCTGGAAGTTTGTCATGCCTTTCGAAACAGAGCTTCGGTGAAATCGGAAAGCCTAACGAAATAGTACAAATCGACGAAAGCCTTTTAACGAAGCTAAAAAACTAAGCGAGTCAAAAACTTCCGCAGCAGTGGCTGTTTGGTGAATTACGCAGAGAGACTGACAAATACTTTATTGTTAGAGGCAGATAAAAGTGATAATGGTTAGCATATGAGTTCTGATTAACGAAACTTTGGCGGGATCTCCGCCAAATTCCATGGGTCGATTATAGCTAAATTTTACGGTCGACGGGATAATACGTAAGTACCCAAAATGTTTTATTCACAGTTACTAAACCTTTATTCTGTCATTTGATAAAATTACTGAATCTAGAGTAACTAATTTTAATAGTAGATTTGTATTTGGCCTACAACAAAAATTTTAAATCAATAGTAGTGCTTTACCTGATTAATATGCCATTACGCCGATACACCAGTTTATTTCTAAAAAATGGCAATGATGCAGCCTTTTTAAGGGAAAATTGGGGTTAAAGTAATTCTGAATTGAAGACAACGTCCATTAGTTCTATATTGAGGATTTTTGCTGTTGAACAATGTTGTGATAGTTTTTCTTGAGTAGAACATTATGGTACAGCTAGCATTAAGGTTTTAAGCAAATATGTTTTGTGGTTAAAAGATTTCATAATTAGCTATTATTAAGGGTTTTCTGTGCAATACAATTTTATCAACAACATGCAGAGCAGAAATGACGTAGTCTATATTACGAACGTTATCGGTGCGAAAGAAGTGCAAAGGGTTAATACCGTTAACCAGAAAACGATCAATGTTTGATTTTCTGTGAACTCTACAGCTAACGTTAGGAGCAAATAATGAAAGAATTTTTTGTTTTTTAAATGAATAGGATCCCTCTCAGTTGGCAACTGTAATGAAATCAATTTACGGCCGCTGGGAAGAAGGCAAAAGCTGTGGAGGCTCTCGAAACAACCTTGAGTCATATGCAACAAATCCACAGTACCTGCTCACATTATCACGTAAGTATGGCTTAATAGAAAGGAAAAGATTAAACCCTACATATTTAATAAAATGTACTGTTGTTAGGAATTAAAGCTATTCTTTTCATGTATTCATATGATGTAATGATTAAGATATCAATCCTGTAATCCGAATGACGGGGTTATTCATGATGAAGCCCAGTGAACTTATTAAAAGACTTAGACTCCAATTCTTTTTGCAGTGATACCCGCATTAAAAAATGGGGGATTCGTCACCATGGATAGATTGATTGGGTTTGTACCACTCAGGCACCGTGTAAGTGCAGAGTATAAAGGCTGCAGATTGGTCTCGCACTTCGCAGATCTCTTGTTTGACTCCGGGAAACACACGGTTTATTTTCTATTCCTTGTTTCTTTAGCTTCTCCTGGTTCTTTGAATCTGGTGCTCGAACTAAAAGTTGTGGACAACAACTAATCAACAACAAGGACTGATCGACCGGGTTCCTTTTACCCCAGTTGTCTTTTAGGTATATAAGGAAGCAAACTGACTTTTTTCATTTGTTTATGTGGTAAACTAGTCACCATATTAATCCGGCATTCAGAACAAGTTTTTTTTCTCAAGAAAATTTTCAAGTTTCAAAATTTTTTAAGACAGAAGTTTTTAAGAAAGTGTGCTCCAAAACATTCAATGTCTCTTTGGTGGCCTTTAACTAAAAATTGCTGGGTCATAGTTCGAAACCAGCTTGGCGTTATCGGTTGTCGGTTGCATAACCCCAGTCGGTAAGTGGAGAATAATATACCAAAATAAAAGCATTCCTCACATATGCTGTCATGACAATGGTTAGCATATGAGTCCGATAACCTGTAACTCTGAATTGGTATCACTGCGAGGGCTCAATGAATTTTTCCAGAAATAGCTAACACAAAAAACCTACTGGAGTTTTAGTCTCATGTTAGCTCTCAGGAAAAGCAGTAGCTTTTGGATTTCTTGACGATGTTGTTTTTGGAATGCCGTCCTTAAGCCGCATGCAGGCTGGATTCCGGGTCAGTACATATTGGGATGGAATTCCCAATTTTCAAACAGTGCACTG
>KK113238.1:13686-61127 GCA_000611955.2 Stegodyphus mimosarum
CCACAGATGCCTGGAACATGGAAATATTGGGAAGCAGTCTCCATGTCCAAGAAATTGACAAGTTAGTACCTCGTAAAACATAGAAGCCACAGTCTGTGCTCTGTTCCCCTTTCTAGACATCAGTATAAATAGCATATGACTCCAGAAGAGCTGATGCAATTCTGTTGTAATGTTGAATTCCGCCGCATGACATGGCAAAATTGGTACGTTTAGGGTCCTAGTCCGTGTTGAGATAAGTATAGTTCCACAGGTTAGATTGATTTTTAGTCTTAAAGTGCGCACCAAAGCACTTTTCCACTGCACGACTAGGCGAAGAGGGGGAAGTCCAGCAAGCGTATTCAAAGCATTAGTTGCAACATTACTATATCACTGTTAGATGCTCAGAAGAAAAGGACGTTGTACAGAGCTTAGTTTTTCTGGCATCCTGTTGGTAATATGGCAGACTCATACAAAGGCATGCAGTGGTATATGTTCTGATACAGTTTGATCCCAAATTCTAAGCATCCGCAATGATATACACCCAATCAAGGCTGGTTCTATTCAGGAAGTTCTAGAGTTTCTACAGGCACTGTTTGACATGCAGTATATAATGGTTAACCGATCATTAATAATTAAACCCAAGTATTTCAGCCGTCTCACTACTTGATATTTTTCCGCCGAGAACCACGCAAGGAGCGCACATGTATCTTCTTTCTGACTTATAAGCATTTCTTCTCCCATCCCTTCGTCCGTTGTGGCTTGCAAGTTCTATCTTTCAAACAGCTATAGAGCAGATTAAAGATAGCATGATTATTATGTTGAAAATTGATGGATTTGAGGAAGGTTGGTTTTTAGAAATTTGGGGCAGCCATCGGTTCTTAAAAGTAAGACAGCGAAATCTGCATTGCATAAGTAAACATACTGAAATATTTTCAAATGTTTCTGATTACTTTAATAGTCTCGGTTAGAATTTTAAAATATAATGCTCAAGTCAGAATTTCCATTGAATCGTTCATTACAGAGGCCGTTCGCACATTTTTTAGAGGATGTATATTGTATTCACAAAACTAAATTACATAAAATTCTTGTGTTTTAAATGTTCTATTTGATATCCCTTATTCTGAACTATCTTTCCACACCGCAATTTCCAGGACAATAATGCCTTTTGAAGTGCCAGAAGAGGTATTCTAACCCATTCCTCCCGAACAGCTTTCCAGAGTCCTCTTAGGGTTTTGGGACAACGTTTGGACAATGCAGTTTCTAAAAGTCCGAAAGCACAAAAATCCATAGGTGACACATCGGGAGATTTAGTAGGGATATCGGTGAAGGATATGGCCTTGATACCAGTTTTTTGTTCCATTTCTTTTAGGAAATTTACGGTGGATTTTGATGTGTGACATGACTGCTAGCTTTGTCCCGATGGAGTCTCACAGATGGAGGGCACTGTGGGTAAAGCGATGGTATTTCATTCCGAAAAATGGGCGATAAAATATGTTTCTGATAGTATTTGGAGTTAATCTTGGCATTTATTTGCACTCTCTTTATTTTTAACTTGCCATTGTAAGAAAAACCACCAACAATCATGAATCTCTTAGAAAAACTTTCTTTCGATTCTTTGAACCATGTACTTAAATTTTTTTCTCCCCTTTTATGATAATAAATGGCTCTTTTTTTGTTAAAATCATTTAAATACACCCATGCTTCATCTATTGTGACAATTGTTTACCATTTTTCTTTGGATAAGTGTTTCTCATATAGAATTCTACAGCGCGTGCTGCGTTGAGCGAGATGCTTTGGAAGAAGACGATGCGCATTGCGTTTTTTCCCTTTCTTAAGATTTAAATCAACGTTTATCATTTTGTTTACAGTGGACACCGAGCATTTTCATGATTTTGCAACCGTCCTTTGACTAGGGGAATTTTCTTTTAACATTAAACAACGTACCTTTGCAATAGTCGAAGATGTCCGTTTTTTCCTTGGATACTTGTTTGGAATTTTCGTCTCACTCGAGGCTCCAATTTGACGTTTTCTCCTTTCTTGTTGATGATATTACCTATCGACGCTTCGGATATCACAAAACCATGACTCTTACATCGTTTTTGGATAACGGAGTATGCATATTTCTCTTCGGAAAGAGCGTAAATGTAGCCTTCGAACCACTGCTTTGTTAAATTCGCCATTTTGAATAAAAACAAAACTTTCAAGCCACAGACGATAATTTTGACTTTTAAAAACATAGTACAATTGCAATTACTTCTTTTGCAGCAAACGAGTTTTGATTACCGCTTACCAAAATAGGCTAAAAAATGTGCGAACAGCCTCTGTATATGCAATTTTTATTACCTTCTCATGTCATGAAATGAATTTTTAACGAAATTAAAGCTGGCAGCTTAAAGATATTTCTAACATGATATTTGCTGTCGGTTTTGGTTCACATTCACAGAAAAATTTCAAAGGCTGTCTTTACCCCTGTAAAGTTTGTCCACGCCTTACACATTTTCGACTCAATTTTTCTCGATGGCGTTTTGTATGTCTTTGAAGCTTTACTTCTCCCAGTTAAAATGTTTGCTCGAACCAGCATAGAGAATTTGGTTGCTTGTTTGCTTGCTGAAATCCCCCTCCCCTGCAAGTAATGACGTTATATTTTTCGGATTAACTCGATAAGCTGATTTTATATGAAATGTCCAGCTGGCGTTATGGTTTACGTGTTATTGTACCATGCTAGAGTTTCGGTTCGATCTCAGCTTTTTAAAATTAATTTGAAAAGGGACTGTTATTTATTTAAATCAATTAAATAAATAACAGTACCCAGTACCTTTTCAATCAATTAATCAGAATCAATTAAAATAATAAAGTCTCGATTAAAAACAATTGCGGATTAAATGATTAAAAATATTACAGGAAAATTAATTTTAAAATGATATCATTCTAAAGACACGACTAAGAGATCGTTGCCACAGAAAAGTCAAGAAATCCATTCATTGAAAAAGTTATTACGTTAAATAATGAAATGAATTTAAAACAAATCACTATGAAATAATAAGATATTCAATTAAAAATAATTACAGGTTAAATAATATAGGAAAATTAATCAAAAAATGTCATTTTAAACACGTGGTTGAAGAGGTTGTTGCCTCAAAAAAGGAAAAATTGGTCGCTGTTACAAAATGAAAACGAAACTTTGAAAAAATGTTTCCGTTGCCACGAAAGAACACAAGTTATCATATACGACATGATTCAAATACGTATACATCACTTCTCGTGATCAAGTGATTGCAAGATGGCGTCGGTGCCGTTATTTCCAGTTATCACATAATCGAAGATGGCAGCGGCTTAGGGCAGGTCTACTTATAAGCCTAGGGCGCTGCCCGGTTACGGGCGCTTACAGCTGATGGTCATTCTGTATTTATTCTCAAATACCAAATTTTGTATGTGATTAAGTTTTAGGCTCATTTGTTTTTAGTTCTTTTACTTTCGTTCCTTATTAATTATACTTTATTTGCTTATTTATCTATTCTTATTTTCCTTTTTTATTTAGTTACCATTGAAGCCCTAATCCTCCAAATATACCATATTTTCTATTAGAGAGTCTCTAAATTAGAGGTCATGCCGATAAGATTTCAACGGTTTAGTTTAACGAAATTAAAAATTTTATGTTGAAAGGTAAATGGGATTTGAAAGAAATATTACCGTCGAATTAAATAAAAAGTTCTCAGCCGAATAAAAAAAAATATTTCGCAATTGTCAATATAAGACTAGTAAAAAAATTTATTACCTTAAGATTTTAATCGAAGATGATATTTGTAATTATATAAGAGAAAGGTAATTTAAGTTTTGAAGAGACATACATATAAATATTTATACACAAATTATTCAAACAACTGTTTCAAATTAGGAAAAGAACGCTAATGTCGCTGTATACTAATCTATGCGTTTTCCTCCAGATAATTCGATTTCTTTTGTAACTTTTCTTAAGAACTGCGATTAGTTGATAAAGAGCATTTACGTTCCACTGTTGCATATAGTGACCTCAACTGGTGCAATGTGGAAATAATTCAGGAAACTGGCTACTATATTAAAAAATTATACTACCGCAAAGCATCTTGGCAAGCGATATTTACAATAATTAATGCTTTGGAAGAAAATTCGTGAACAAATTCAGAATGCGTAAACTCTTCGAAATGTATGTAACAAATTATTACCGTGAACAAACTAAAGTTTACGACATCTGAATTTAATTTCTACGGATCTGGACTCTAATTAGCATTCACTCATTGAAATTATAAGACCTTGGTGTTAGAATTTTGTCCTTTGTTTATATGCTGTTTTTAATGGAGTGAGAAAAAGTGCTCATGAAAATAAGTATGATTAAAACTAATGATTACTACTGCATCTGTCTTGACTTTCATTCCCATTGCTAATCATTAATAAAATTCTTCATTTTGTTTTCAGAAAAATCAAGTCACGATGCAGACCATAAATGCAATATTGTAATAGCACTCATGCAACTGAGGCGACGCTGCGTCCGCCATCCAAATAGGAAGATGCTTCAGATTTCTTTTGTCGTTTTTAAAGTATGTTGTTTTATGTGAGATAAAATGTGTGCATGTAATTTTTTCTCTGCTTACGCGGGCCACCAATATATCAGATTAAATCATTGGAAATTATTTTAAATTAGGCAAAATATCCTATTTTGTGTGTTGCAGAAGCTTTGAAAGAAAAGAATCCTTTTAATTTGTTATAAAAATGAGAAAATGACTTCCATAGAATAAAAGACGTACTAAATGTAAGCTATTTCACTTCCAGTAAAAATTTCACGTTTTAGGGAAAATACAAAGCAGTCTTCACATGCAACTCTTTTAGTGCAATGGTTAACGCAATGAGCCAGTTATTTCTGAATATCACGGTGAATTATTCACGACTTCTAACCCTCAAGCTCCTCCTGGCTGCCAAAATAATTGCTAATAATTCATCACGAACATAGATTGGTCAACAGACGCAATTAATGTTTCAAGAATTTGATCCCCTAAACTATTTTTATCTCTATAACGTTAAAATAATCTGATGTGTACACCACATGACTTCCTTGTACGGAATATTAAATTATACGCATTTTGCATTTCATTTAAACGTATTGGACTGAATTAAATCTACTTCGTCGATAGTGCATAAACCACACTAGAATAAACGCACTCTTTAAAATTCACTATATTTGTTTACCATAGCGACACTCTGACGCTAGGTCACTTAACAGCACTACATCTCATTCCTTTTATAACTCAGAATGAACAAGAATTTTTTATGTCATCTGAAGAATTATCTAATCGTTGCCACACGTTCTATTCAAATACTATGATAAATCTAAAACGATGTATAAAAAAAATTAAACAAACAAAAAAAAAAAAAGGAAAGAAACAGCAAAGAAACAGCTTTCCACAGACGATTCAATATTTCTCATTCAATTAATTCAGTTCTCACTTCGCGACAAGGCAAAAGTACATAAAAACTCAAAATATTTATATTAAAAATTACGAAGTAAATCTTAAACACTTATTTCCTCGAATAAATTCCAGAATAGATTAAGCAAGATTTAATTCGCAATAATAAAAGAAGGCGTTATCTTTGTTGTTGCGAAGCTGTTTCTCTAGATTGGCAACAAATCCACTATTCTCCTAAGTTTCAAATGTACACAAATATGGCTGCCATGGGAAAAATTATTAGACTTAACCGCACTTAAACAACTATTAAATTGTTGATAATTCTACAAATCTTGCATGCAGATTTACTAAAGGCATAAAAACCTTAATCGGAAGATAAGAACAACATAATTCAATCATTTTTAAAGCAAAAAATGCACAATTTACCAACATATACGAATAAAAAATCTGAGCTCACTGAGCCGAGTAACAGAGGGGATATATGTATACATATATTTATGTACTTTTGTTGCGGCCGATTGCAACCAAAATAGGAGGCGCACATCTACATGTTATAGCAGTCCTATATACAAAATTTCAACGTTTTGAAGCTGCTCGTTTTTGAGTTATGCGAGATACATGCATACATACGTACGTACGTACAGACGCCACGAAAAAATCTCTTCAGAATACATTTTAAATCAGTTTTATAATTTTTTTGGGGGAGAAAAGAGTCCTTTATTCTGTCCTTACGTTCAGATATCACGCAAAAACATCGTTAAATTGCATTCGATAGCGGTTAAAATGGATATTTTCGTTGAAATATTATACCCGAAATTTTTCGCAATTACAATACATCCTTTTTGCTTCGTACAAGGAAGTAAGGAAGTAAAAAAGGTAAGATTTATTTATATAACATGTGTGGATCCCTGTCATTGCTACATATGCTCTTCTCATGCAGAGACACATTCTTAAGCATAGATTGGGGGCAGGGCCCGCTTCAGTAGTGATGAATTTCGAGCACTAGGAATGACACTATTATTTCATCCCGAATCCATTTCAATTGAGAAATTGATGAAGGATAGAATAAAGAGGGGTAACTAAGGATAACTACATTCTCCTACCGCAGTTTTCCGAAGGGATTTGTCGCACCGACGGATTTTAAGAACCTCTAATTGCCTAACACATCATTAAGATCCTATGTAAATACAATTAGCTGTGTAGTCTTTACGATAGACAGCCTTCGCCATCACCACAGAGCGTGAGTGGCTAATGAAACTTTAGAGATCATTAGAATTCAGTGAATAAATTTTGGGGAAATGCCTACTTTTTATAGGCAAACATGATCGATTGCTGAAAAAATATTACTCCCCCCTTTTTTTTGTCACAGAAACCACAACATATGAGCCTGAAAATAGATACTTCAACTGCAGATTTCAAATACGTAATCAGAAATTTTTATGAAAGAAAAAATTATTCTGACACGTGGTTAACATGAACTTATAATGCTTACCGAAGTAGTAAAACCTCTTAAATTTGGTAGATGTAGGATTTTCTGGTGTATATATCTTGAGGAACACCTCTCTTAATGATCCGGCAAATATTGTAGAGTCATTAGGATGTTTATCTAGACAAAAAACATGAAGATCAGCGATGTCCTTCGCCAGGATATGGACTGTGGATCTCCCGAGTGCTAGCCAGACGTGCTTTTAATAACACTCTGAAGGCATGGGATAAGGAGGGTGAAAATACCTTACATTCTTCCCCAAACGGCGACTTGGTAGGTGGAGCCCCAGTCGCCAAATCTTGGAAGTAATAAATTATCGTCCACCCCATTTCAGTTCGGGCGCCATTTGTAGAGTTATTGAGAAATTTTTTTGAAGCCGAGAAACATGAAGATAAGCGATGCTTTCGACGAGGTTAGAAGACAGGACCTCAAGATTGCTAGCCGGACGTGCTTCCAGTTACCTCACAAAGTAAGGATAAGAAGGGTAATACGCGGTAAGGAGGGAGAAATTACATTACATTGTCAGCAAGCATAGAAGAACTAAATGACATGATATAATTTCTCAACGTCGCAAAATGTCAAATATGTTCAGCTAAATATGTTCAGCGCTCACTACTCCTAGAAATGTAGGTGAGAATTCAGCAAAAGAAATTTAAAAAAAAAAATATTACATCCCACCGTTGGTGCGACCTTAAAACATCATCACTCTTCTTCTGTATATCCTTGCCCTAACAACTCTAAGACATTATTGGAAACGTTTTCGAAAAAATGTTATGTAGTCTTTTCATCTGAATTCAGTATCGCATTGAATTTTGTAACAAGAAGTAATCCCTTAATTTGTGAATCCTACAAAAGTCTTCTTCTATTATACCATCACTCACGTTAGGAAATTTATTTCAAAATTATGTAAATGCTAGCTACATTTGTATGCTTAGTGAAATTCTTCTGAGTCCAAGTTAAATGTTAGTGAGAATGAGATTTAACTTGTAGAGACATTAGATTATTTCGAAGCAGGAGACATGAAAAATGAGTAATGCCCTCGCCGGGACTCGAACCTCGGACGTCTCGAATAGGCGCCGAGTGTGCTGGCCATTACACCACAAAAGCATACTAAGAAGGCGGGAGAAATACCTTATGTACTCTCCCTTTTAAAGGGCGACTGGGGATTAGGGGACCGCCAAATTCTGGCGGAGAATCATCAGCCACCACCTTTTTTAATTCGGGCACCACTGTAGAGTCATTAGTTTGTTTTAAAGTAGGAGATATGAAAAATGAGCAACGCCGTCGGCGGGACTCGAACCTCGGACCTCTCGAGATAAGGAGAGAAATACCTTATAAACTTTCTAGAGTTAACATCTGTTCCATTGAAGGCATCAGGCTATCCTGAAAACAGAGGGTGAAATTTTGGTCAATTTTTTTGATGACCTGGACTGTTTCATTCACAAAGATATAGCAATATTTTGCAAAGTGCAAGACAAATAGCAACTGCTCTTTAAATCAGAGGAAATGCTCCATTTTTATTTTTCATGCTTGTTGTCTTGCAAAATGACGTTCAAATTTCCATAGTCTCTTTTCTAGTTAACACGTTAATTAATAGTTGTGGCAGGAATTTTTTCTCGTTAATAAGAATTAAAGTTCAGCTTTTACTTACATTTAACTTAAAACCTGAAATTAAATGTAAACTCGAGGCTGAAGTATATAAAAATTATTCCTCGAAATTTAAACTTCAATACATTTACACTGCAAGTGCAATTTACTCATACAATCTTATCAAACATTTTCATGCTGTCAATTGACATCAGCAAGCAACGTCGCCCAAAAAATGCAAACGATAATAAAAATCGATAGCGTCTCTGAAATCAGCGTACATGAGTAGGTAAACCTTATACATTGTGTGACGAAATCTTTGTTGACCAGCATATTTGAAATCCCCAACTGTGTTAGAAAACTAAGCTACGCTTTTAAGAGAAAATCGACCTTCTCACTTTGAGGATCTAAGTGTCCATTCTTAAACAAGGTCATTTCTTACCTTCCAGGTTTATAAGGTCAACGTTTGGGCAATATATGCTCAAGTAGTATCTTCTCGGATTAAACTTTCCTTACTTGTCTTAGCTCTAATTTATTTACAATTGCAATGAAAGGGTAATGTACCTCTATATGGATATTCATGTTATTTAATCAATATCGCTTCCTAAAATTAAAGTCTTACAATTTTTCCATTTCCTCGCATCTGTATGTGATTTTAAAGAAGCAAAGTTGCATTTAGGTGTCCCTCTTGAACGGATATCACTGCTTTTCAGACTAGTGTCACCTGATTATAAATTGACATTATTGCTACTGCAACGCAGAAAAGTGACTAGATTCTAATTCGTCTGTGATAAAAAAGTAAATGAATGACTTTTTCATATTTGAGCTTCTAAATTAAATAAATTTAAGGTAACTTTTTTTTAATCATAGCACTACAACTGCTGTAATAATTTTTAATAGTAGTTTTACGTTCAGGAAAATAACATATACGAATATATATAAATTAAAAATTGGGGGGGGGGCACTCTTTACTGGCGTTTCAGTCAAGAGAGGTTTACATAGAAATGGTATAATTAATATGAAAATAATGCTTCATTATTTTTTATAATTGAATTTTTCTTATTTTTAATAAAATAAAAGCTTCAGTTGTAAAGTTTACTTGATTACTCAATTTTCGTTTTATAAATAGAACAGATATGATTGAATACTTTTCTAAATCTCGACAAGATCTAAATTAAATAAATTATTTTAAGTTTGCTCAAACGCTTTTCCATTATTATTAGTTAAGGCAACAGACGATGTTAAACGTTTCCTTAACGCATCGTCTAAATTTGAGTATTTAGCTTATACGAGGGTTGCTGTATATATTTCTAGCCTAATAATGAAAAAACAAAAGTTTATGATCGAAATTGGTTTTATTACTTTTCAAAATATTTTCCACTTTTGCACGCGTTGGAATCAATTTTCAAAGCACTTTTTGCACTCCGATAGAGGTAACTCCAAAACATGCGTTTTGAATGCATCAACCGCTTCTTGGGGTGTCGCAAATCGTTGACCCCGTAATTTATTTTTGATGTGCTGGAATAAAAAAAAAAGTCATTGGGTGCCAAATCAGGGCTGTACGATGGATGACCCATCAATTCGATGTTTTGTCCCGTCAGAAGTTCCTTTGTTTGAACCGATGTGTGAGAGCTGACATTGTCATGATGAAGAATAAATCGCCTTTTCTGCTTTTTTCGAATTTCTCCGATGAGTTCTAGGAAACAAATGGTCGTCTACCATTCGGAATTGACCGTCCCGCGTTACTCTAACGACGCTGTCGCCACGTGAGCAGTAATGCCGAAGAAAGATGCAACCATTTGCTTCGATGTGCTTCTCCCACGAACAACTTTTGTTGGATTTGGCGCATCTTGGAAGACCTCATATAGTCGACTGTTGTTTTGTGCACAGATCCATGATTCGTTACCTGTGTA
Organism: Stegodyphus mimosarum; assembly: GCA_000611955.2. Classification (NCBI taxonomy): domain Eukaryota; kingdom Metazoa; phylum Arthropoda; class Arachnida; order Araneae; family Eresidae; genus Stegodyphus; species Stegodyphus mimosarum. Next base: position 24,090 of record KK113238.1, read on the forward strand.
GATGTTATACACAGCCTTTGATGCACTTTGAAAGTAGTTTTCCAACATTTCCATGTACCAATCGACACAAGCCTTCTTTTGAGCGTTTGTCAGATTATGCGGGATTATTTTTTACTGCCAAATATTCATGTCATATCTTATTGATGCTTGTTACACTAAGGCCCAGAGATGCCTCAGTCTCACAGTATGCCACATGGCGATCTTGCTTTATCATTTCAAGGACAGCACCGATATTTTCTGGCACAACAAGCGATTTTGGGCGACCTTAACGGAATTCGTCCTGGAGCGAACGTCGACCACAACTGAATTCATTATACCAGTTTTTTTACAGTGCTGTAGGATGGTGTTTTATCCCTGCATAAAGAATTAAGTTCATCAAAGCGCTCTTGTCTTGATAATCTACATCGAAAGTTATGAAAAATAATCGTACGAAAATGTTCCCGAGTCAATTCTATTTTTCAATTTACTGTAAATAATACAAATCAAGATAAAATGGCAAAACTATTTGAAGAAGTTACGGTTAAAAATATCAGACTTTCGATTGGAATCGTCTGCGGTCGCCTAGCAACATTTACTATTGCCAAAGCCAGAAATATAAACAGAAACCTTCGTAGGAATTTTTTAATCATCTTTAAAAGATCAAAGCTTGCTACTGCTTTGGTATTAAGAATTATTGAAATAGCCTTTTTTCTTTCTTCTTTGTAAATAAATGAAGAAACATATTCAGACATTACGATGAAATTTCTGTAGTATGTATGCCATTTGGACAGATGTCCAAATGGTATACATGCTACAGAACTTTCATTGCTTAAATAAGCACTTGATCACGAATTACTTAAATTTAAATCTTTCGCATCCCAGAATTTTAATTTCTTACCAGTCTAAAATTGAAAACGGAAAAATATATAGTTTAATTTTTTTCATGTCTCAGTTTTAGTTATGACAACAAAATGCGTATTATTTCAATTTCATTTTTGAAAATTCAGGCCTACTAGCGGATGCATAAGTAAGAACGCTAAGGACTGGTATTTCCGTCCGGATTCGGACTAGGAAAAGGGTAGGCCGCACGAGCATTTCGGTTATTTCACCTATATGTAACGTGGAAACGAGCCAGTTTCTCTTAGAAAGTTTTCCATCAAGGTAGTTGCTCCTTTGGCAGAAATCCCTCGTGTGCTTTGCCTCAGCTAATTCAACCAATTTTTTTTTATAATTCTGTTCATCTTTAAAGGAAACTTTCGCTTTTATCTAAAATTATTTTCATACGTTTTTTGTAAAAAAAGAGATAGTGCGAGTATGAAAAATATATATTTTTCTGTAACGCAACCCATTTATAAAGCAATCCTAAGAAGTCGTTTATAATACATTATCTTTCTACATACAGCAATATAACTCAAAAAGACAAATATTATCTATCTATATACAGTAATATAACTCAAAAACACAAATATTATTTATCTATATGCAGTAATATAATTCAAAAAGACAAATATTAGCTAGCTATATACAGTAATATAGCTCAAAACGGCAAATATTATCAATCTATATACAGTAATATAACTGAAAATGGCAAAATTATCTTTCTATATACATTAATATAACTCAAAAAGACAAATATTATCTATCTATATACAGTAATATAACTCAAAAAGACAAATATTATATATCTATATGCAGTAGTATAACTTCAAAAGACAAATATTAGCTAGCTACATACAGCTCAAAACGACAAATATTATTTCTCGATATACAGTAATATAACTGAAAACGGCAAAATTATCTTTCTATCTACAATAGTATAACTCAAAAAGACAAATATTATCTTTCTATGCACAGCAGTATACTTTACATTTTCTGTAACCATTTATTTTCGATATTTACAATTATCAATGCAGAATTCCTTTCTGCTTTAATTACAGCTGAAATTAAATGCTATAAAATATTAGTAATTTTCATTACTTCGTTTTGAGAACATGAACAGAACAGATACTGAAAACATTATTAAAATTTAAAAGACTCAATTTATTAAGACTTAAATGGGGCTATGCAATCATTACTGAGATGGTTTCTCCTTTGCTTTCACCACTTGGATCGTTTGAGTTCCTAATTTTCGATATCTAGAGTACAATTTCAGCATCACAAAAAGCTGAACTTATCGTTATGAGCATTACAGAAGTCTTCAAACAATGTTCCATTTAAAAATACTTTGCTGACAGGATTTCAGAATCTGTAATATCTCGGCAGTCATATAGACTAAAATTAATTTTGCGAATTTTGTACCACAAATTCATATACATTTTTCTGCGGAATTATTCTAGCTGTGACGTTTATTCAATCCATGCACAGTAAACGTTCAGCTATAAGCTTACGATAGTGGTATAAAAAACTGGTAATGATGCCTCCATCGGAAGGCTGAAGTTCAGAGGTAAATACTGAAAGGAAAAATAACTCATGTTTAACTGCTAATAATAAAGGATGAAGAATATTGTGAATGCTGCAGTAAAGGATGAAATTATGAATAACTGGTTAGCTTCAAGTAATAGCCTTACAAATTAAATATATTTACTAATATTGTTCATGAGTTCAGCCATTACGGAGAATTTCCGCAGTTAGCCTGATCGAATTTTCACTTTTTTCATCCCTTCAATCCCAATGGTGAAAGTTTTTGAAAAGTCTGTAATGTCATACTTTTTGTAGAAAAATTTTCCTGCCTACTGAAAAGAAATGAGTTTAGTTCTTGGAAGAGTAGGAAAGTTCATGGGGTCGATGACTGATTGCTGTTGCTACGTCCAAGGATTTAAATTTTAGGTTTGAGGAGCTGGAACAGAGTATTTATTATTATATAAGTCACGCGCATTTTTCGGGCATCTGGAATAGCTGGCCGGATGCGATCCGGAGAATAGGGTACATTTCGCAAGTTCTGTTTTATCCAAAGGGCACTTCTTCCTGGTGTGATCTAATTCGACGCATCTTGCTTATATGCTGCAACAGAGTGAATTGTGATAAACCTCTTAACAACTGAGGCACTCGGCCGAGCCGTGACGTCTGCATAGAGCTTACATTTCAAAATTCAGATAACCAACAGCAGATTTCTAATTTCTTTTATTTTCTTCAGTACACGGAACATAAATTAGGAAGAGAGGTAACGGCACTCTCTCTCTCTCCTGTTACACATTTGCGTAATATACGTAGGTTGGAAACATTGGTTAGTAAGTTCACAGATGATTTCTTCTTTGTTCCTAGATCCTAAACACAGAAAGTCCACAGATTACTAATTTAAGTGGTTTATTTTTTTTTATAGTTCAAAAATATGTGCTGGTAGTTTTCTTTCCGAATCAATTGATTGAATTTGTCTAAAGTCTAGACGTTTGCGTCTGACGGGAAAAGTTTTAGTTTATTGCCTGTTAAATTTCTAGTTGCTTTGGTTCCATGCAGGTTCGCGAAGAAATTCATTTGCATTTGGAAGACTGTCCACGTAGATTGGTGGCGCATATTTCTTTGTATTTGTTGTAGACTGAGCAGTTTTTGTTAGCTATTTGAGAGCGCTATTCCGGTTCATCTCATTTTGTGGTAATTCCTCAGTTTGTTTTGAGAGACCTTTGCATCTGTTTTGGTAGCAGCATTATTTGTAGGACTTTGGTTGTTCGTAGTTCGCGGTTGTTGATCCTCAGTTATCATACAGTGTTTACCTTCAGTTAATGTATTGCAAGAATTTGAAGTAGCCAGAGAAGCAGTGCTTTCTGTTGTTTTTAGTCTTTTGACAGGTCTCTTGGTTGGTTTAAGGTCACTGTGAGTCTGATATAATTCTTCAAACTCGACTTGTAAATTTTCCTACATTTTTTCAGTTATTTCAAAATAGACAAATTCTCTGAGTTTCTAATATTATTCTCCTTGCAGTTAAAGTCTGTTAAAGTACTAAAGATGCACCCTCCAATTTAAAACGCAGACAGCTGCTTTATTGAGCATGTCACTAAGGAGTGAAAATATTTTCTGTAAATTGTTTAATGATGATATTTTAACATGAAATTTGCTCATAAACGTTTCTTCAATCAGTATAAGTGTATGTAAACGGATATTGTCGGTGTGATTTGTATTATTGTTCTGTATATTTTTCTTAAATTCAGGGTCCGAACTCATAGTTTTGTCATGTGAAAATCAAACTCAATTATAGGGAAGAGTGAAGCGAAAATCTTTACCCCGCTAAAGTTCACTTCCTGCAGGAAGAGCTTTTTGCGTATATATATTCTAAAAAAGAAAAAGGAAAAAAAAGAACTTTCTGACTAGCAAGTGAATTGCTAGCTTAGGGACTACTCTGCTTTTAATCAACATTTATAACTAAGAAAAGTATGTGTAATTTGTAACAAGACTTTGTTTTTGATAAAAAAATTTCGCTTTCCTTCCGCTGATAAGAGAAGGTACTGCCTGTACCTCCTTACTGCACTATGCAGTAAGGGGGTCAACACTCGATATTCACTGAAATTTGTCGCAGAAAATGAATCAGAGCAGCTGAACAACAACACTACAGCATTCAAAATTCAAAATGAACCAATGAGAAAACCGCTCTCCATCTCAAACTACCGCTGATATGCCGCGATCGTCATGCAATATTTGCAAGACGTGTTCCGACTAAGTAGTGTTCCACTGCGGGCCTTGAAGTAAACTAATTCAAGACGAACAGTCGAATGTATGGAAAGGGTAGTGACCATGATCACGTGAGCGGGAGGTGACATATGAAAAAAAAAAACGCAGCGCAGTCTTCCCATTTATAAACAATGTAGATGGCGTTACTCATACCTGCTTTGCGCGCATGCGCTAAAATGCCAATAATCTGCATGTCCCAGCATATAGTACCTTTCACGCAAATTTGACGTTTGTTGCATGTCGCCTGCATGGTGTAGCAATTTTAATGACCAGCAGTGTATATTACTCAAGATGTGAGAGGAGGAACATGTTAAGAGATACAGAACATTCCAAAAGTGTTTCGCATGTTTCGTGTGTTTACATCGACTATATCATGCAACCCATCATGCGAGAGGAGATGCGAAACTGAACTTGGCAAATTCTCGTTCAGAAAGTAAGATCTAGCTTTTATATTTTTATTCCTTACTTCTTTATTTTTATTCTACGTTTTTGTTTCTTATTCTTTAATTTCATCAATCTGTATAGGACTCCACGTGTAATTAAGTGGGAGTTTTTAGGATTCTTCCACGTGTACTTATAGTGGGAGTCCTTAGGACTGCACGAAACACAAATTAGGAACCACTGGCTTAAAATCTTCTAGCATGTAGCTCAACGGTTTAAATTATTAAATAAACAGTTTTTATGTGTTGATGTAGAGTATCATCACGAATGACATTACGTCTTTGATTATATTACATCTCTAAGCTACGAGTTTCGATGCTATTTATAATAGGCGTAAGAACTTTTTTGCACGTTAACCTAGCATAGATTTTTTGACTATATTGCTTTATATCGGACATCTGTCCAATGTAAAGCAATTAAAAAAAAAGGGCACATTTTTCGCGGAGAAATGAAAATTTACTTTCTTTTCAGTATGAGGAAAACCTGTTTTAAGATAAGAATACATTCTTTTTGCTCCCCCATGTCTGTCTCTACCTTTCCTTTCTCTCCCCAATTAATGGATGCAAATTTTTATGAAAAATATTTATTTTCAGGTAAAAGAACCCGTAAGGCAAACTCTGAAGAATTTCCGCGAAATAGAAGAAGTGGGAAGCTCCGGTCCGTATGTCAATTACAGAGAAGTATTTGGCAGGTTTGAAATACCGCCGGGAAATTACATAATTGTTCCTGCAACATTCGAGCCAAATTCTCCTGGATCATTTTATATTCGTGTGTATGCAGACACTCAAGCATCGTTAAGGTGAATAATAATAATTTCATTTCATCAAAATGTAAATGTTTTTTATATAGCTGGGATATTATACTGAGGTTGAATACTTTACACAGTAAAATAGTTTATAAGTAAAAAAAAGCGAGGTAAAAATTATAACAAATGAAACAAAAAAATTCAGTGTCTTCTAAAATGGAATTCGGTTCAACTTCATGAAAATGCTGTTGTTATTACTGCTAACACTTGCAGTGCAAGATGTAGTGCTCCACGTGGAAACTAAAGTGCTTAATCTAATGAAAAGAGGTAGGACTCGAAACAGGTTTCTTCTCTCGTTTTGTATATGCACAAGAAAATCTAGAATTCTCAGTTTTCAAATCGAAAATTACAAACAGAAGAGTACTTACAATATTTGGAGCTGGTGCCAAATGCTTAAAATGTTTCAAATGAATTCATTTAAGTAATGTCAAAGGTACACCAAAATGTTTACATGTGATCATAATAACCAATAAATGTGTAACGAATCTGTTTGGTTAGAGTCTTAGTATTAAAACGCAAAGCTTTCAAATTTTGAAGCTAAACTTTATAGAGACATTAGGTTATTATGAAGCAAGAGAGATAAAAAACGAGCAACGCCTTCGCCGGGACTCGAACCACGGAGCTCTGGAATATGCGCCCAGCTAACTGACCACTACACCACGAAGGCATGCGAAGAAGGGGGAAGAAATACCTTATAAACTCAAATATGAATTCAGTAATTACAACTTGCAGATCGATTTTACGATTTAAGTTTGAAGTTCAGTTTCAAGCTTCCATACTATAATTACAGAACTGAATATGGGGGGGGGGAGTAGGTAAGAGGAATTTTAGAAAGAGCTAAACCTTGACTTTTCGCATACAGTATCTTTTATGCGCGAGCATATGATAACAAGATCTGCGCTGGTCTAGTATATGATATTTAGTTTCTATTCTAATACAATACATTTTTGATGAATTATTTTAGTCGAATGATACAATTTAGTCTTGTTGGGCAAGCGATTGTTTCTCTCTCCCATATTAATAAAGAAAAGAAAAGAAAAATATTTTTTTTAAATACACTCATTGCCATAAAAATTTGCGTACCAAGAAATAATTGTGGGATCGTAACGAAACTTGGCATGAAGGTACACGTCGGGTAGATATGTAAATGATTAGAAATGCAGCGTGATTGCGCATTGTGTAATGCCACTAGACGGCGTTGAACTTCGTTCTTCTTGGAGTATAAAACAGGTCATCTTTTGCTAAGGAAATGCTGAGGTAAAAGCCGTCATCGAAGCCAATATCAGCAGCTGACAGAGTTCGAGAGGGGAAGCATCATCGGGATGATAGAAATTGGGTGGTCAGCTCGACGAGTAGCTCGTTAGGTAGGCCGTTCTGATTTTACTGTGAGGAGGTGTTGGAACTACTGTGCAGAAGAGACGTCATTTACACGGCGACCAGGCTCAGGACGCCCTGGACAGACCAGTCGTCGAGAAGACCGTCACATCATACGATACGCACGCGTAGAGCCTCATTGGTCGCTATCCAGACACAGATAGCAGCTTCATTACAGGCCCCTGTGTCTTTCCGAACCATCGCAAGGCGCCTCGTTGAAGGACATCTGGTATTGCAGCGCCCATTACGTGTGCTGCCAATGAAATGACACCCACCCACTGATGCCTCCGTTTAGAGTGGTGTCGCGCACGACAGTATTGGACTTTGACGGAATGGAACCAAGTCTTCAGCGACGAATCTAGATTCAATCTGACCAGTGATGACAATCGTGTTCGTGCATAGAGGCCCGTGGTGAACGCCTCAATTCTGTCTTCGCTTTACAGCGACACACCGTTCCCACAGTTGGTGTAATGGTGTGGGGTGCCATTGCTTACGATACACGGTCACTCCTAATATTGATCCATGGCACAATGACAGGTCAGCGGTCCGTCCATGTGTTGCCACTCATGGCAGGGCTCCCAGGAGCCTGTTTTTAACAAGACAATGTTCGGCCACACACAGCACGGATTTCATAAGACTGCCTCCACCACATTAACACCTTTACCTGGCCTACTCGATCCCCAGATTTGTCACCAATCGAGCATATCTGGGATCATTTGGGACGGCAAGTTGGACAACCTACGAGATTGGCCGAACTAGAGGCGCGTTTACAGCAACTGTGGAACGAGATGTCTCAGGACACCATAAGCAAGTAATATGCCTCAATGCCCGCTCGTATCGCATCGTGCATTCGCGCTAGAGGTGGTCCAAACTTCCGTTCATGTGTACTTTTTCTGCAATAAATGATCTTTTTTTCTTTGATTTCCTAATCACCTACTTATATCAAAGTAGTAGTTACTTACATATGTAAAATTTCGTTTCATTTTGACAACTCTTTCTTGGTGCGCACATTTTTATGGCAGTGAGTGTACATAACCATGGTGAATCTTTAGACTGGACAAAATAGTTTCATTCTGAAAATCAGTGTGATTTTTTATCAAAATTTGCTAAGCACTCTCTTGGAAGTCTCGGATCTTCTAAGCATGAATACAAGTATTCGCAGTAATATCTGGCATTAGAAACGTATATGCAAAAGTTAATCATATCACGAATACAACTAAAAGAATTTTATGTTTAAAAATAGCTGACATTTCTTCTGTAAGAGGATTGTCAGTTTGAAACTCAGCTTAATATCATTGCAAGTTCGGAAGCAAAGGTGAACAGATCCGAAATTAAGTAAGGGATTATTCAATGAAAAATTTGTTACGTGCACCATCTTTTTCTTTCCTTTAAAATCATGGCAGAGAACCTCACCGCTGGGCAATTAAATGATCTGGTATTTCGTTGCTGATCTCGAAAACTAAAAAAATATTTTTAGAAGCAGTGTTATTTAAAAAAACCCAGATTTTTAAAAAATGATAAACTAACTTTGATAACAAAAACTGAGTTTTGCGGCGTGACTGGTTTGTATTAAAAATTTTAAGTAGATAGTTCTTATTAAAATTTCTCGTTTTACTATTATTATTTTTCATTTGCACATAGTTCTTATTAAAATTTCTCATTTTATTATTATTATTTTGCACTTGCATTTGCAATTACATGGGTTGGTGAAAAAAAATTTTGCAAAAATTCTTGTATTCTTATTGAGCTTTTCACGGTGGATCTTTTTTTCTAACGTTTCCTCGGATGAGGAAAAGCAAACAAACACAAGTTACTGTTGTTATTATTATTATTATTTTAAAGAATTATTCCTTGGTCTACCATAATTTCCCAGTTTCGTTTTAATTAACCTATTTGCTATTACATACTTGGAATCAGATGAATTGAATTCCTGTTCAGTGCTTTATCTAAACTTATATGAAGTGAGAAAGTCTCCAAAAAATAGGACTAAATCGAAACGACCAGGGTCATCCAACTGCACGAAAGAGCGGTGAAAATATATTCTCTGCATAAGCAGTTTTACGACACCGTAAAGCGTGCTGCGTGAGAAATGTTTTTCTTCCCCTTCAAACACCACAGGGGTCATCACACCTAAAGAAGATATCTAACAAAGTTTCCCCTTTCAACACGTTGAGGTATCAACGTGTTGCACTCAATTCTATATTTTAAAGCCAAATTATAGCCAAAAACACTACAAGTTTTGATTCTCATACTTTTGTTCATCAAATTTTACTGGCAAGAAACACGGTTTTAAGAATTCATATATGAGTATGCGTAGAAATTATAAAGTGAATTTTGTGCGCGAAATTTCATACTTGATTTTTAACGAATCTGAATTACTTACCTGATAGTTTCAGCATATAAATAACATTTATATGCTGAAACATTTAATAACAATAACATTTATACAAATCGAGAGGATGAATAACATGTATCCCAACCAATACTGGAATAATTTGCTTTTAATTGTATTGGGGGAATTTTTGTTATGTGAATCTTTTGTTCGATTTTGAGATTATTTTATTTTACTTTTATTTTATTCAAATAAAGCTTTCCTTTCCCTATACCTAAATACATTGGTGACTTTTTTCGTTTATATGTTTACATTATACACTGGTGAACAACAGCTAAAGACGGATGACAGTGACAGCAATAGCAACTACAAAGTTGAAGACACGAAAATATGGAAATTAGCATAAGTGCGAGATACAGTAAGACATGTTGTGCGTATGCAAATGTTGGATTGCCGACGTTGTTCGTCCCGTGAAGCGCTCACAAAAGAGATAAAGGACATGATGCGTATTTACCTTTGTTGTTCAAAAGCAAAATTTAATGGGAAAGAATCAGTTGACAAACTTGCAATTTGTGGTATGTCTTCTCGACATCACTAAATGATTTTACGCGTGGCCGTATTATAGACAAAATTGAAGAAGGGCGAAAAATAACAGATGTTGCTAAGAAGGTTCGAGGTCAGCCACAGTGTTGTTTCAAGGCTTTGGAAATCATTTCAAACAAATGGAATGTGTAGCAAATGTCACAAGGGAGATCGTATATGCAGTACAACGCCTGCAAAAGATAGGTGCATAGTGCTATCGACAAAACGAACCGGTGCAGAACAGCTACTGAGGTAGCAAATTGCTACACGTTTGCATCAAGGAAGCCTATATGTCCGCCGTCCTGTTGTATGCATTCCATTGTCCAGACAGCAACGTAGCGCTCGTTTGCAATGATATCGCGAGCATCGTAATTGGACGCAATAGAACTGGGCTTGTGTACTATCACTAGATGAGAGTAGGTTCAGTCTGTTATCAGATTATAGACGCCAACTGATCTGGAGTGATAGTGGTACTGCTTATCGTCTAGAAAATGACAAGTATCCGAGACGCAGTATCATGGTATAGGCCGGTACTATGATCAATGGCCGCACACCCTTATATGTGGTTGCAATTGGGAATATGACTGGCCAAGGGCACGTTAATGATGTGATGCTGTTGGTGATAAATTTGTTTTCATGGACAACAACGCAATACGTCATCGACAGCTGTTGAATAATGCTGTGCAAAGTATTTAACACGACGTGTGTTACATCGCCCTCCATGGTGACTATATCCCGAATTGACATCTTACAGCAGAATGCCTGCGGATGGTAATTGCATTTTTTTAACTTTTACGTATTCAGCACAATATAGCCATTTATTCCCTTGAACACTTTTCAAAGCCTTCTAAATTTCAGAGCACGATGAATTACTTTTACTGTTTATGTCCTAGTATTCTGGCATTATTTTATTTCACTTGGCATACACTCACTTTTTTAACGATAGTCGTTTGTGATCCGTCCTTAGCAATTGTCCACCAGTGTATTTATGATGACTTATGGCTTTTGGCATGTCTTTGGCTAATGCTCTGCTATTTAATTCTCGAAATACGTACTGAAATGTAAATGAGTAGAAATACTAAGTAGTAATGTGCAAATGAGGGAAAATCAGTAAAACTGTCAAAAATCGACAATAATAATTAGATCACACAATTTCTCGAAAGCAAGTGGCAGAATCTTAATTTTTAGTTTTCCTCATCTTTTAGCAAAGATTATATTATCAAAAATTATCCCGATTTGCCCTCCCCCAAAATAAATAAATAAAAGGTAAGTAAAAAGCGCTTTGATGTAGATAAAACTGAACAATGAAATTTATTTCATATGCCTAAATCAGGTATTCCCAACCCTTTCCCTGCATCAAACCGTTTAAAAGAATGGTTTTCTTCATCAATTCCCTTAGTATTTTTCTCGATAATATACAGCATAAAACATAATCATAATTCAAATAATTGCATAGCCACAACTTAAAAAATAAAAATCAGGCTAAATATATGAATAAAAATTTTGGGAAAAAAATGGTTTATTAGAGTTCTGTTTTACTATTTTTTTGTTTTATTATCATTATTAATTTTAGAAATAATAAAAAACAAGTTTTCAGAAACAAAAAACATAGATCACAATTGCACTAAAGTTCGATTTTAACCACTTCCCTGTTTTCCTAGACAGACTCGTCGATTTGGAAAATGTCGTTAGACGTCAACGAGAGACACACTTGCCAGGGTTAATTGTGGCCTTATTACACAATTTTATTGTTATTAATCTTTTATTGTCACTAATCAATTTTATTAGGGAAAAAATTGTAACTTCTCATTGCAATATATTTCGTACATTATATAAAATTAAATACGAAGTCGCTTCTTCTCATTAATCTGTTTCCTCCATGCTTTCATTTTCATTTGATGAACGTTTTTCCTCAATAACTTGTGTTATTTTTTCAGGTATTGCACTATCTTCTGCTCAATTTTTGTTCTTTAAATTTGAAATTTTTTTTCCAAATTCGGTTTTCTGGAGTTTTGCTCACTTTATTTCCTATTTTATTGCATTATTTGCTCCCAATTATATTGCAACTTAGATTTCTTTTGAATGTTTATTAACTTACTTTCCTGTGGTGACGTTTTCTTCTACAAACCCATCATATTCATTCTTTTTACCCTTTAACTGATAACACGGATGCAATTTGCATTAAACAAAGGCACTATACAGACAAAAACCATGTGGACTTGTAATTCACGATGGCTAAATATATTTATATGGTCACACAAATAATGATATATAGTTGTTCCTGTTCGGAACCCAGTTTATATGTTACAAAAGTATTCTACGTACAAAAACATTTTTTCCTAGTACAGCATGCACACCAATACCCTATCTACAGAAAACGACTTCCATATTTGTGGTATATCTAACCCGAGAATACTGGATGTACTAGAAAACATCGTGTGCGAAAGAATATAATTCCAAAGTTTCTAGTAGTAGTCTTGAAATTTACGCAATGAAATGTGAATATTGTCGAGAAAAAAACAAATGAAGAGAAAAGGAAGCTTAAGAGAAAGATCTCATTTCTAAATTTTATTTGAAACTGTAAGAGTGCATACGTTAATCTCTTGGTGACAATCGGTAGGGATTCTGTTTTCGACATATTTCGAGAACCTGAAATCTGCTATAACCAGTGGCGTAACCAGAGCCCTTGGAGCCTAGTTACGCCACTGGTTACTATAGGAAATTAAAAATTCCGGTCTCTTAATATAGTCCATACGTTCTAAGAAAGAAAGTAAAAAGTGAAAACAATTTTTGGAATGATGATGAATTTTGTCGGGACTGGATTAATTATTAAGCAATATAAACAAGCGCTTATAGGACTGCAAGGCAAAAGACAACAATAGAAATTTTTTACTAGAAAAACTGGAAACTTAGAATTTATCTGTCTTTCTTTGCCAACATTTAAGGCAAGAAAGTTTAAGAAGAATGAAAATGAGGGCCTCGGTTTGTCAAGAAATAAAGCATCAGTTGGTTCTTAGTTAAGCTTTACTTTTGGGGAATCAGTTAAGAGCTAAAAAAGCAATGAGTTGCTTTTTTAGGATCAGTTAGCGCTCTGTTTTTTCGGGGAAGGAAATAAGACAATCAGTTTTAAGAGATTCAAACTACGAATCTTCCAGTGCTCATGCTGCTAATTATTCCGCAAGAGCAAGTACAGAGTGATGCAATAATTCCTTATCTAACCTGTCTTCGTATTAGTCACAAATAAATAACTCTTCATAGAAAAGAAATATGCTATGTAAGGTATAACATTAAGAGGAAATGTGTTAAAATATAGACCAAGAAGAAATCTAGATTGATAGAGAATATATGCAAAACTGTATTTTGTGCTTTGTTACTGACTGACAGTTGGTGAGTACACAAAAAGAAATAACGCAAATAATACACCATGATTTACTGATATCAAAAGTATGAATTATTCAAAAATTTACAAAAAATAATTACAAATCCGTCTTATAATATAAATTTACATTTTCTAGACATACACTTTTATAGGAACATTAAACGACACTTTAAATACATGCATTTATAACGGAAAATTTATAAGTAAAGTTCTTTACATATAGAATTTTTATGAGCTATTATACGCTAAAGTTCATTCCTCATCTTCTTTTAATTTCTATCGGTTTCTACTTCTCTTTTTTCTGCGTCTTCCAATTTTCGATAATTAAAATAATATTGCAGCTGACTAACGCGATTCTTAAAATTAATATTTAAAATTGCTACAAAAAATCTGACATTCATTTGTGTAGAATTATTTCTTAATTCTTGAACATCCATTTTTTTTTCCAACCATCTGAACTTCAATGCCTAATAGTGACAAGATTGAATAAAATTAAAAGTACAGAAGACTGAAATAAATATGCATTTCTTGTTTTATTCAGTTAATTTACAGACTAGTACTAGCATAACATCCAATGGCTATTCTGAAACTTTCTGTTACATTCTTCTCGGATTTCTCTTAACAGATGACAATCTTAAAAACAGACTGAGTATCAGTTTTCAGTTCGTTGGAGAATTTCGTCACAAGATTTGAAAATAAAAGAAACTTATTTTAATTCTTCTCCTTATAATGAAGTGTCCTCGAATAAGAATTCTACTGGGTAACTTTCTTAAATATTAACTCTAGACTCAATATGCATCTGTCTAAAAATTTCTCAAAAAAAAATAATAAATAAATAAATAATAATTTTGTGAAAAAAAAACTTTTGCATAGAGTTAGATGGGATGCGTAAGTAATTAAATATAAATGTTCATATAGTTCCCATTTAACCAATAGTCCAATACAGAAATACTCGTCATACTTTATTTAGTTAAATATGCAATCCCTTACCTTTACTGTGCAAAATTTGCGAATTTATAATATTACGACTTACTCACTTAGCCGATCACGGTACCGACTTAGAACACAGAATTCCTTGGTTTTTAAAGGATTCCTTCCCTTTTTAATCACTTCTGGCTAAATAAAATGTAAGTGCGAAATCAATCCTGCTGTGGCGACACTAAAAGAACTTGTTTTTGTTACTCGCCAACCGCGTGCCCGAATCTCTACCTGTAACTGTAAGAGAAATTTTCGGAACGCGCTAAAAGCATAAAGCGTCAATTTCACCTCAATTACGTCTATGAAACTGACACTTCACGCTTTGTCGCCGTCGCGCTCGGTCGGATTTATCCCTCCGATGGAAGTATACTCAATGTCTATTTAATGAGTAGTTATGTGGTGACTGTTGTAATTAAATCTTTATTATTAAAAATCAACCATCTAGATGTGTGTAACCCATCATACATTAAAACCTAGCCAAGCCTCCACAGATTTTTATTGTCGCACTTAGCACGCCGAGACACTGCTCTTGCAAGGGAAGACAATTAAGTAGTAACTTCTTCCAGACCAGAAGAAAAGACAATAGTTGTTAATGGATGGCTTTCGAACAGAAAATCGCCAACATGCAAGTTGTCAGGGCCTTACTAATTAAACATTTTGATTTCGAAAATGCAAAGTAGAAAAGTCTCATTTCAATGAGAAATTACACTTACTTTAATTAATTCTTAATTGTGCCTTTTATATAGTGGTCTTAGTCCATTGTAATTCACCTGTCATTTTCCCACAAAGTCGAATTTGTAATCTATGATACGCATTATGCAAATGTTGTAGTAAATGTATGAAAAATTAACTAACATGAAAACATCTTGTGGGCTTCCTTTCAAAACTGCAGCCTCCCCTTCCCAAGCCGGCCCTGGGTTTAAGCAACTTTGAAGAATGACATAGCAGAACGTTGCGTTAAAAAGGCTTAAAAACTGATTGCTTTGCATTAAAACTGATAAATTAGAATCTTTAAAAGAAGTAACAAAACCAAAGAAGTAAATAATTTAAACGATTAAAAAGTTATTAACAACTAAAACATGGGGAAAAAACTGTAATGAAAAATTTGAAACATTTTACTGATGACGCTTCAAAGAATGCAAAATATTACATTGCAGATACACTATAAGCAGACGTCTTGTTATCCATTCCTGAAATGGAACTTAGCACAGTAATTTAAATAAGCAAAATAATTATTCAGATGCGACTGACTATATTTTGCTGAAGTGACACACATTTGAGAATGTGCAGTTCTTCTTAAAATCTTGTAGAGTCATTAGATATATCGGAAACAGAAAAAATCAGCGATGCCTTCCCCGGAATTCGAGCTCCGAACCCCCCCCCCCATGTTAGCTGGTCATCCTTCCAATAACATGAGGACACGCGAAAAGAAATGAGAAAATTCTTTACAACTTAAATTTTTCTCAATAATCAGGCCACACTGTCTCTGGAGCCGGCCCTGTTCACGATTTACGTGAGAAAACCTATAAAACTGCCATGCAACCAAGCCATTCGCTGGCATTTGAACCCTAGTCGAACTACCAGTATCCAACTGCTCGATCTCTGGTGGACCAAATTTGAAGTTTTAATAACTTGAGAGTAGGTTTTGGCAGTTTCTATTTTACTGAATTTCTGGAAAGCATAGTATCTAGAAAGCAAACATCCTACCAAAACATATACTTTTTAAAAGTCTTGTTATTTTCTTTTAATACATTCATTCTATAAGTACCAGTGATTTAACATCATATTATTAAGCACAAATAACCAAAAAATCGAAGTAGCAAACATCTAGTATTCTTGTTTAAATTAGTGGAATGATGAGTGTTAAGTTAAAGGTTTTGTATCTTGTTTTAACAAAATTATTGAGAAAGTTGCCAAATTTTCTATTTGTTGTTGAGAGAAAAAAATAGAAAAACTAGTAGAAGAATCTGCACGTAGTGCTGCAAAATTTATACCATCTAATATGGGAAATGGAATGTATGAGAGAATTACTAAGGATTGTAAGAACCATGATCCCCTACCTATTTCCATTTTATGAACTTGCCAATTTTATAATATACATTTGGAATAGAAAAAGTAAAAAACTTGAAAATACAAAAACAGTCATGAATAACTGCAGTTTTTTTCGTTCCAGGGAACTTTGACGTCTGGAAAAATCCAAGAAGAAATACAAAAATCGCCTGCCTTAATTCGAAAAAAATAATATAAGGAAAGAATTTCATCGAATGTTCAGATTTTATTAACATTCTAAGTCATTCGAAAGAAATACGACAGATTCTGGGAGATTCTACCCAAAGCTATTTCTAATATTTTTATGTCATTTCTTTATATTCTTAAATAAACAATGTCATAAAAATTTATGTTTTGACCTTAACAAATTCTTAAACTGAAATTATTATTACTAATACTAGCAGTTTTGTACTCTTTCATTAATGTATTAATGGGCGTTTTCACGTTCTTCCTCATGCGTAACGCAAAGACAAACCAGTTTCCCTCAGCAAATCTTTCATGGATAGCCTTACACTGCTTTATCAAAATGAAGTAATCCAATAATTTTTTATATAATGCAATTCAGTGCAACTTTATGAGTTAGTTTCAATGCCACTAATCTAACAAATGAGGTAGGCGAAATCAATATTAGACTGCTTCATCGGATTACGTCATTCGCTAGCTGAAAGAATAGGCACTTGATGCTTATTACAAGAGGCTGTTGGCAAGGGTCCTTCCTGCTCAGGCCCCGCAGTATGAAATTTATTTGTGAGTACAGCATGTGAACTAGTTATCAAGCAGAGTATTATCAAACTTCTTGCCTACATAGACAACTTTGTGTTGATCGTCAAAGACCACTGCCAAAAAGTAATAGAAGATTGTGCCAAAGATGCTCTTCTACAGTTTAGCCAGTGGGCTAAGGAATACAAATTCTCCATTTCAGCCAATAGAACTCAGACTTTTCTTATCCGTCGTAACCGAAGAGCCTCTCACAACCTCTGCTTGCAATTCTATGATGCATCCGTAGAAATAATTAACGAAATGAAATACCTTGATTTCACTACAGAAAACAAACCACCATAGATACCATACATAAATGAGGAGAACGAGGCTCAGCATTCGTGTCAATTCTAAGTTCAGGCCCTTCTCATTAACAAGAAGTTTTCCTGTCAACATCATCAGTACAGGTCAATTGCTGAAAATATAGATTATGATGATGATGCTTTCACCTGAGACACACACCGGTCCAAAAGAAGTATATCTTACCGCGCACACGACTTTTTCTATTTCGGTTATTCAAAGAGTGTAAGACCACACAGACGGCCGTTCTTTAAGTTATTGTTGGTATTCTATCGCTAGACCTGATTCAGGAAGAGAGGCAGTCATCACAAAAGTGAACAGCTGACATGTACATGAACAGCTGACATGTACATACTGTCTGGGAGAATCTTAACCGACTATGAGGGCAAAATATGAAAATCTTCACACAATCTTGCCTATAATAATCTTCACGAATCTGTCGCTACCTTATATCAAGAACATAATTTTTTCAGATGGCTCAAAAGGGACACAGGCACAGGTAGCAATTTGTGTCGGCTGGGAGACTCCAGAGTTAATCACATTTGGTATGGGCCTGTATAATAGTTCGGTTTTTCAGGCCGAATTAGTTGTCATCAGGGCAGCTGTCAACTATACAGCCAAAAGTGTTGATGTAGAGTAGAGATTAACTTTTCTTGAAGATATTGACCTAGAAGATATAGACATTTATTTCTGTAGCCCGCTAGTTGGGGAAATACAGAGAATGCTCCCAAACTTCCCATTATGCTCAAGACCCTATCTGTGTTGGGTCCCTGCTCACAAGGGTATTAATGAGGAGATGAATTAGCAAAATACGCAACCTCTCATCCTAATGTTCTAGAAATGGAAATACCCTCTGTTACTTCTTACTTGAAAAGAATTACAGCTCAGGGCTTACAGCAGAAGTGGCAAAATCTTTAATATTCTGATGCAACAGATATGAAGAACACATTCTTTTTCCAAAGTCAGAGTTCGACACTGATACGCAAACAAGCTGCCCTTACAGGAATTTTTTTTTCTGGGCACAGGGCCTTGTTTTCCTCTGTTTCAGGAACCATGACCTGTGCCCATGTGGTGTTACCACAGATTCGGATCATTATAATCTTAACTACGAATTAATTTACCAGGCTCACCTCATTAAAGCCAAGCCACAATAAAATAAGATCTCTGAAATTAGTACTATAAAAAACCAAAGGCTCGGAAGAAAATCTCTGAGTCTAATCCCATTGCCCGGTCTCTTTCTTAAATCACAGGACTGTAATAATATGATCAAATTCTCGCTCTACGCATTATAAACCTTCTGCACTTTTGTGTGCTATACACCCACTAGTCCCATTGTACATAGACTGATTACGGGCATTAAGCTGTCAGAAGCCTTTTTGTACGAAAGGAAAAAGATAGAAAGCGACGTTTGCTGAAAGTTTTCAATATTTTAGGGAGCTTTGTTGCTCAATCAATTCTTCTAGGAAAGAAGTACCTAATTATCTAAAATTACAGCACAGAAATTCATTTCTTTGCCAGGAATGATGTGCGTGCCACAAAGAAATTTTATTGGTAATTGCAGGTTAGGCACACTAACGTTTTTCGGTCTTTTTTTGCTTGAAATTCTAGATTCTCAATATTCACTTCGCATATTAAAAAGATAGAAATAAATGGTTTGTTCCATTATCATATAAAAAACGCAAAATGTTTGTTCCATCATCATATTAAAAACATAACAGGTCTCTAATGTAACGACTGCAACTAAAACGAACTACAATAAAATGAATTTAAAACTCATTTCACTGCTAGTGGATTAGCGTCCAGCAGTTTCGATTGACAATCAATGTACTGACTGACTGGTGAAAATTTTAGTGACTCATTACTATTATTTATTGTGCTAATACAACTGCTTATGTTTGATCTGATGCACTGCAGAAAATGCAAACCAGTCACAGGTCTTAAGAATTTCCAACACTATGGTAAATGTTCAGATGTTGCATGCGAAATGGATAATTAGAAAGAGAGACAGCTATATTTTATTAGATGAACAAATGTGATATATTTTTTCAAAATTATACAGATTCCACTGTTTCCTACCATCTTTAAAGCATTATCATTTCCTTTTCAAATGAATTTGTTTATATCAAACCATTTTTTAAAACAGTATTCTTAACAGAGTTGTAAGAAATAATGACACCAGAAAGAATAATATTGGAAAAAAAGGCACAGTAAATTAAGGTGTTATTATTTTCAAGAAGAGGAAATAATGGCACCTTTCTGTTTTATTTAGAAATACTGTGGAGCAGGGACTGAATACTTCCCTTACGAGAACCCCTGGAATACCTCCTTTACGAGAACCCCTGGGATTATATATATATTGAGTAGCAAGGAGAAAACTGAGCTGCTTGTCTATCCGACAGTAGAAGAAGAGTGTTAAAATAGGTCATAACCAGCCCATCAGTATAGTTTGTCCTACACTCACTGTAGTAACATCAAGTTGCGACTGTGTGAAACATTAGTTATCACATATGTAGAGTGCATCTAACCATAGGTATGAAGATAGCATTCATTAATAATAATAATACACTTATTTTAGTTGCAATTTAAAAGCTTGCCTGTGATAAGAATTTTATTTCTTTTTTTACATAATTAAGTGTCCCAGAATCTTCTCTTCAGTTGATTTTAATTGAAACTAACATAATTTCAGTCCCCCCAAAAAGTGTTTTGATTCATTAGCAATGAAATTATAGTACAAAAACAAAAAAATTACAGTCAGTAAAATTTATGAGGATTGTTTGAAAATTGTTACATTTTTAAAATCTAATTAAAGTGGACCATAAAAGTCATACTGTGAACCCTCTTCTGATGACCACCTTCCTAAGATGTTTACCCTAATAACATGCAGTATGACTGAGAGCACAAACAGACACTTATATTGAACATCGTTTACGTAAGTACCACACCCCGGAAGATCAAAATTAAATAGAACCGGTGGATAGTTTCCTTAGGGAAGATTAATTGTATTAAACAAGTAAGATACATGTACTTTACTTATGGTAGCTATATTCCTGCAATTAATATAATAAAACTTATGAATAGAAAGAAATATATAAATATATTTATAAAGCTTCAGAAAACTTTTGAATAGAAAGAAAAATTCACAGCAAGTGAATCATACAAGGTAGCTCATCATTTTCAGGAATTAAAAACATTTCAAAAAGGAAATTAAACGAATTTGATAAATTACACTAGTTATTCATAATTTCAATTTAAAATTTATTCCTACTTCTCAAAATGCTTTAGCGTTAATAATTATTTAGTAGCACAAAGAATTTTGTTATAGGTCTGCGTGCTACTAAATATATGTAGTACTTTTTTTTAATATTACTTTACTGTTACTTTTAATTTCTTACATATATAAGAACTGCTTGTTTAAAACATTCTTCCTTCTCAAAAGATTTTATTCTTTGAAAGTAATTAAAAGATAATATTATTATTCTCACATTGGAAGTACTAAAATAACAATAATCAATCTAGGCCTCCTACAGCTGAAGAAGTTCCTTGTCAAAACAGCATTTTAACACTTTGACACATTAAACAGAAAACTGTAATAATAATAAATATCTCTTTTACAATATAAAATTGAGAATTCTGCTATAAACAGTTAACTCTTATTTCTTTTTTTTTTTTAAAGTTTGCAAAGAAACAATCACTTTTTAATACTAATAGATTACAAAAGTACTAAGAAACCCTCAGGCTTATAGCATTGTTACTGTACAACATATTAGAACAATAATACAGAATCATTCTGCTATTAAATTTTAGTACCAAACAATAAGTTACCAGAGTTATAAAGTGTGTATAAAAACATTTAGTAGCCAGATTTGATGTCAATAAATTAAACAATACAAGTAAAAAAGTTTAAAATTTACTGATATTTCTATTATTACTGTTAGTATATTATATTTATTATATGCTGAATAATCACAAAGAATTTTTAAAAATCATGCCTCTCTCAGTGTTAAAATTTTTAATAAATTCATTTTTTCCTTTGTAAATATAAGGAATTTAACTCAAAAACAGTGCAACTATTTATTTTGATATGGTAATCCAATATGCATCGTTCCTTAAAACAATTACGAAGGGTTTTAAATTTGTGACCAATATTTCATTTTAAATAAAATATATTTATTATGAACAACTAGTTTTAAATCATAATAATATAACACAACTGAAAATAATTTTTAAAAGTATCACACTAATTGTTCGTAAGGTATTCCACTGTTATATTTTACAATAAATTTAATTCTTGCTGTACATAAATTGAGTAGGTTCTTTTCTGATGTCTATATTATTATTAACTGAAGAAAGATTATGTACTAGATAAATACTTTATGAAAAATTGAAGAAATATTATCTCCTACATTTTTAAACTATATAATTACAATATATATATTATTTCAGGAAAGGCATAAATAACCTTTCTTTCAGTAGAAACGGCATTCTTGTTTTCTGGATGTGGCCCCAAATACTCTCTCAGTTCATCGCAAACTAAAATAACTATAAATTTTGGCAGTCTAAGATAGGCTATGAAAATATCTACTGGAAGAGCAGAAACATTGTCATGTTTTCTATAAATTCGCCACTGATCTACGGCCGTATTTTTCATTTAAATACAATCATTAACGGTGAAAACATATACAAAGCCATCATCTACTTGGAACATCAACTGCATAAGCCTGATTGACGACGCGACAACCTCTTTTCAAGCGCTTTCCACAACTACGGTATTCACAGAACAAGTGATGTTGGGCAGACCTGTTTTTCTTTATCAGTGAGAGCCGGCGGCCCACAAACTGCAGCCCACTCTCAGAACGTAGAATAGGCATCCAGGTGAAGTACCAGTATTCAGAAGTACAGTAAAAGCCCGCATATCCGGCATTCAACTAACCAGAAAGCTCAAGTCAGCAGAATATTTTTGAAAAATTTTTCCCAGAAAACATTTAGTAAATAAGAGATTTGTAACTAACTCGTAATATTATTAACACGTATAAGTTGTCGCCAAACAGACTGATTTAGTGCCAATAACAGAAAAGCATGACATCACAATACAATCAGAAGAAGTTTGTTTTGGTTTAACGTAAATTTGATCGATTCCTGATAAGCCGGTTTGATTTTTCTAAAGAAGGATTTTCCTTGCTTTTTGAAATAGATGAAAAAAATATTAATATTCAGGATTGCATGAAGTAGCGTATTTTCAAACTGAAAGGATCCAAGCATCAACAGAAGCCATGACACGTCACTTTGAAAACAGATAAACTGTGGCGATGTAACGTGAAAATTTATAAATGATTAAGTTTCATATGCTGCATCCATAATTTGTATCTTATTATTATCTAACTAACTAAAGAACGATCTGCACATTTAAACTTCAGTCAGAATTAATGGTGTGGTGGGATTTCATAATCGGATCAGTTTTCTTTCATGTTTAAGGCGTACAAAATACATCGGCCTTTATGTCTGCAACGCGATTTTTTCCCAATATCTTATAAAATTTTAAATGCAGGCTTTTGATTGTTTTTATAATTTTAGAGAAAAAAATTCCTTATTTGATTTGGCTTTTTTTAACGTGAATTCCATTTTTCATATGCTCAACTATCCGGAATTCGGCATTTCACGAGCTTTTTACTGTATTTAACTACTCGGTCACTGGTGGGACATTATTCTAGTGAGGCTGATACGTAGTAAATTCCAAATTGTTCTCATCTCCATAAGAAACGAAAGTAATGTGATAAATATTTCAAATATGAGCTTTTATCCACAAAAGAAGAGAACAGAATCCTCTTTGTAAAATATACAGGAAGGTATTTCCAGATGAAAGTAGTATCCTTCATTACTTTTGCAACAACTAGACACCAAACATCACACTCACAAGTAATAATGAATAAACTTTGATACATATTACCATATTACTAAAAAATGGTAAAGTCTATATAAATGCTGACAGTTTGATAGCTCCTTGCTTCAAAGATGCTGTTCAATGCATATTTGGAGAACATGTTCAAAACATTAGCAGCATTCCCTTCTAAAAAAATGTAGTTCTCCTACCTTTTTCAGGTGCAAAACAGTTCTTAAGAATTCCCCCCTTCCCTAAAGCAGACCCTTTGTCTCATCACCCTCGAATTCTAAGACTGTCTTTTTGCTAATATTCTGTTTTACACTGGCGTATTTACCTTCCATTTAACTAAGACAAAGTTTGAAAAGTTTTTTTCCCCGAAAACCACCCATTTCCGTTAAGGTTGGAATTATGATGAATGCCTTCAAGAACCTGAATACATATTTTTTCATAAATAAATAAATGCAGTTTAGGATAACAGTACACTTCCAAAACTCTTTTCAAAGTGCCTGGTAAAATAGATTCTAAGATAAAAGCAGTTAGACTGTGCAGAATCACTAAAAAAAATCAGATATTTTACACTTCTTACCTACTGGAAAGTAAAATTCAACTTTCGGAAACGAAAAAAGCAAAACAAATAAATCACTTAAAAGAAATCTAAGTGTCGTTCAAGCATTACTTTCCCAAATAAAGTAAGGAGGACAATTGGATTCCAGATCCTTTCAACGATTTCTTTAAAAGCATTAACATTTCTCCTGAGAAAAAATAACGTTGTGACCTTTCAACTGATTCCTAATTGAAGGCTAATTACTTTAAAAAGACCATATAGCTTCTTTCCGGATTTCAGTAAGAGAAGGATGTTATGAAAAATGTGATAAAGCATTAAAATATTTGTTGCCATACGAAATTTTCATTACTGTTGCGCCAAATAGAAACCAATCATCACACTTACAAGTAATAAGGAATATTTTTTAATACAACAGAAAACTTCTGAAGAGAACATTCTCATCTGACACCTATATTAAAGTAATTAATGTAAAATATTAGATGCTGTCTGCTCCTAATTTAAGTCACTGTCTCTCCAAATTTCACCCTGACTTAAAAAATTTCAGCTCAGCAGGTTCAAGAATCATATTAATAATGAGGCTTCAAAAGGTCATTACAGTAGGTATATATTACATATTGCTGGGTCTTGCTAACTGTTATGCTTCCATCCCAATTTTCAGTTCGAACACTCTGGGGAGGAGGGGTGATCCAAGAGTCTTCCACCCCTCATCCCCTACCACCAAGCAACTAAGAGGACTTTAGCTTGCAGTGGTATTTTCAGTGCCTTCGTTCCGCATAAACACAATACACTTACAAACATCCATGGCTGTTCTGTGCCCTTTGAAGGTAAGACCTATGTTCTAATATTACAATTTCGATATGCACTCAAAAAATTGTTTAAGTATTAAATTAGCAAAACAAATACCTGCAAATGGTAATAAGAGCAAAGAGATAAGAGAATAGGAATGTTGACAGCAAATTCTCGGAAAATTTTCTATTTACAGATTTCTGATTAGCGAAATTTCTTTCCAATACTTGGATAATGAACTGCAGCTGGTGGCAATCCCCTACCTTCAGGGGCTGCCTAATGCAATTTTTCAACAGGATAACGCCCGACCACACAGTGCTCGCTTCTGCCAACATGCTCTGCAAGGTATACAGAACACCGTACTCTCCTGACCTGTCACCAATCGAACATGTGTGGGATGTGATTGGACACCATTTGCAGACTCTGCCCCTGCCTCGTTCAGAAGACGAACTGTGGCAAATGGTTGAAAGGGAATGGAGAGCCATCCCTCAGGACGCCATCCGCACTCTTATTGACTCTATGCCTAGACGTGTTTCTTCATGCATCGCTGTCCACGATGGTCTTATATCCTACTAAGCCGACGCCGTTCTCGCTCTGTTTCTGACTATCATTTTGAAATAAAGATCACTTATTGCTGCTTGCTGTCTCTGTCTTTTTTCCAAATTTCATCACTTTCTGACCACTCCTTTTTGGTGTTGCGTTTTCAATGTCGAGCAGTGTATATATATATATATTACATATATCATACTATACAATAAATCTATAATAAAATATACATTTAATAGATTGGAGCTGGTTTGATGCACAAACAGAATGATAATTTGTTATCGTAACTTGGACATATTGGTGTTATCGTATATAGAAGATGTTTTAAAAATTTCCAATGGCCGGAACTACCCATTGTATGCACTGGCCCCTACTAAGGACAGAAGGGATGGTCACTTTACTATGGAACTACCTAATATGTGTGCCACCATTGCCTCCTATGAAGGGGCAGCAAATTTACATCCATTCCTTGGGTCACATTTTATAGTGGTTAGGGGAGCTTACTGTGGTGCCAAAGGGCACGGGTTCAAATCCCGAAAAAGGCATGTATATAGCTTGTTTGCCCCTTCATAATAGGTAACTGTGGCTGCCTATTAGGTGCCTCCATAATAAAATTACCACTGCTTCTGGCCTGGCAAAAGCCTAAAAACAGCTAGTGGCTGCCAAAAAAAAAATCCATCTCTTCTCTGAGATTTCAACCCGGCCCTTCCTTATAGAAGTCAAGAGTCACTAACCACTCATAAATACAAGATGGATGCATAAAAAAGTAGAGACTTACAGATGGACCGAATTTAAATAATCTTTCTTTTACCATTTAATATTCTGCAGTCATAAACATCCTGGCACACTACTCTTGCCTGTTGCAGAACATAATATTCACATTTTTTTAGATGGTTGCAATAAGAAAGCAATGCAGCAGGATTCTAGGTAGGGCAAGCTGCTATGTGTTCAGGACAACATATTAAGCGAGTCATTCGCGCGAGCGAATATTAAGCGAGTCGAGGTTCCACTGCAGGTGCACAGATTTTGAATACTGATGAATTATTAGACTATTGTACATTCCATATGAGCTGCGATATGATGATAGGAAAAGCCTCCTGTTTGTAGGCCCCATTCAAACAGAGTTTCTTGCTTAAATTGGGCCCCTTTATCGTCAACGACACATACCGACTTCTCATGAAACAAACAACTACTACTTTTAATGCTCTGCTACAAACCTCAATTTACATGACTAAAATGACAGTTCAGACAGACCTTGCTGAACGTAAACACGCGCTATAATTCAAATTCTAATCAGTGGCATATCATACCTTGTTTTGCATTTCTTGCAAGTTTCATTTTATTTACACAATTTAATTCCAATGTTGTAATTTTTATAAAAACAAGTACGTGTTCTCAATCTTTACTGATCAGTTAATGAATCACAGCTTTAATACAGATATAACAAAAATATGTAAAGAAATGTATCTGCCTGTTTTAAAAATATCTGAAGTACAAAACATGAAATTAATTTAGAATCATTTGCATTTGACACCAGCAAATAACAACAGAGTTTAAAAAAAAGAAGCTTTGGACTTTATGCTACTGAAAAATTACTTTTACAATGAAAATAAAATATTCTCATACAATAAATCAAAAAATATTTATTATACAAAATATTCTATACAATTTTATTTGTACAATTACTTTTGTTTGTAATCGCTTTGAAATAAAGTACGAAAACAATTTGTTATTATGTTACTTTTATGGTAACATACTGCATGATTTCGGTTAATGAAATTCTTTAGAAAATATCGGTTACTTATGCCAGGTTGTACATCTTTGTATCACATCACAGAATTTATACAGTACATTGCATAATGGCCAGAAAATTTTACTAAAATGATATATGGACACATCATTTTAAGTTAATTATTGTCATCTTTTTCTGACAGCACATCAGTTCTTTTCATATAATTTCAGGAGTAATTAATCGCCGCAGAAAGAATGTAAATATTCCCACAAATCAAGATGTCATATATAATGAACATTCTTCAGAAGTATCATGTACCTGAAATTTAATGCCAGAGGTTTTATTTTTATTTCTATACAAGAAAGAGACTATTTTGATATTAAAAACATAAAATACATTTTTACCTTTCTTTGATTCTTTTTCTTCCTCTGCAGTCAAATCAGCGCGGAAAAATATGCGCGCACTGCTCAGAGAATAATTTAACAAATCAAATTCCTAAAAGAGGTAAAAAATATTAATATATGATTTTCATGTTATAAACAAAAATAGTGTGAAAACTGTACTCCTTTAAATGATCCTTACATTCAAAGAAAAAACTGCATTTTAAATTTGTTCCAAAGTTAAATTTCCATATACTTCTATATCCTGCTCTCTTAATGTCTTTACTTAATAATAAAATTTTGCATGGACTACTAATTATAACAAATTCCAAATTTGTGCTTTGCTTTTGAATGGTTGTAGCAAAAATTGTTCTAATTAAGTGGAGTAATATTTCGAGAAAAATGGGTCTTCGATATTAAATTAGTTGTCGCTAACAGGCCTTTCTGCATAAAAGGAAAAAAATATTCCTGAATACTGCACAGAAAAAATAAAATTTGTCGAAAGCGTAACGTTTAGCAACTTTAAGATATCAAAATACTCTTCAGAAAAGATTAAACTGAGATATAACATTTTTTTTTCCATGGTAATCTCTGAAGCAATATGTATTGACATAAACAAGTTACAAGCTGGTTGAATATATATATATATATAGCACTCAAATTTATGAAATCTATGGACTAAATGTCATTTTTAGGTTAGATAAAATAAGATGGTATTTTGAAGTTCTAATTAAAAAAAAAACTTTAAAAGTGGAAATGTAGAATAGCAGCAAATCTTCTAAGCAGTGGCATACTCTTTTGCTCCCCTTTAGCATAAAAAATTTTGAATTGTAGATTAATACATAATACAGTGGTGTCAAAAATTAATTTTATGTACATAAAGATAATATCTCATGAAGTTCAAGCTGCTGGATATTTTCATAGACAGAGAAAATATTATTACTTAATCCAATTTAATCAACCTGTATTACAAGAGCAAATAACAGTATGATTAAAAATTGGGTAAAAAGTATACTTTCAACCGAATAAAATTCTACTGATTTAAGTTGATCTGGCACAAAACTACATGTTACCTTTTCACTCCTGAAGAAATGGGATGCATATTTAATTACACTGGAAATTAATATTTTATCCAAAGTTTATGCCAAGCTAAGCTTGCTTTTTTATCCTAATTTTAAATGCTGCATTGCTGTGTTTCTCTTTTAATCAATGGCAATGTGCCACCTAATGATGCAATAAACAATTCACACATTTCCCAAAGAGAACTGTCATGCAAGATTTGATTTCAGTTATCAAATTAAAGCAATTGTTTAATACCAAATTACTTCATGGAAGAACATTTGAGGTTCAGCACTGCCAGACATTCAAATGTAAAGCAGACAATTAACAGAAGCAGTAAAACGGCTAAATGTTTCAAGATAGATGATTTCTGATGGAAAAAAAAACTGCTTCCCAAAACTCGTTTCTGCTCATAGTTCCCTGTTGAAACAGAAACTTGACACCTGGCAAGTTCAGTTTAAAGCTTGCAACCATTTCTGGAACTTCTGTATCATAAGAAGCTGCATATACAAAGCTTCATCAAAAAGCCAATGATTTGCATTTCACAGACATTACAACAAAAGAGGGGACCCCTAAATTTGTGCTGGGAATACCACAGCTAGAACAATAAGCTTATGTTCTGTTCAATGATCGAGCCAAGTCTAACATCTGATTAAAAACATGTTTACATTTACAAAGAGCTAAGAATATAAAATAATCCCATCAACATGGAATAAATACTCTTATGGCGATGCAGATGTGAAGATAAGAGAATGCAATATGAATTGATATTCCCCTCAGCTAATGTTTCACAGAGGATATTTTTCTAGCCAGAAATACCAAGATGAAAGTTTACAACCTCATGAATCGATTTTTAGAGGTCCATGTGGATATCACTTTCTTTTATGGATGATAAAAACCACTCATGTTCGATAAACCTTGTTGAATTTCTTAAAATCAAATGTACTGAACAAATAATATTGAACAAAATATTCCATTATTTGAATTATAGACAGAGAACCTTACAAGAGATGTTGCACAGCAATATTTCTCTCCTATAGATTTCAGTGCTTTGCATGCCATATTGATGAAGAAAAGGAGTTTTCTTGTTCTAACTGCCTCATTCACAACATGAAATGGCATTGTAATAGAGAGCTATGAGTTAGGGAAGATTATGTTCCTTATTTAATGTCAAAAGTTGGCATTTATTCCCCAGGTATTCTCTTCTTTCTAAACCTTTGTTGTCACACACTATTTCAATTTCATTTGTTTCACAAGAGTTTTGTGTTATACACATTCACATTTAACTTTTCATTTAGTATTTACACTAAATAACAGCTTTCAGTAAATTTTAAGTATTAGAGCATCTATTTGGTGCCACATTACTTTTTTGGGTGTGAGGGAGGTGAATACCTAACTGAGAAGAGATGAAGATAAGCACTGATGAAGATCCTGACAAATACAATTTAACTTCTAAGCACAGACAGTCCTAAGTTTTTCTTAAATATAGAAGTCTCAAATAGAAATTCGTAAATTCCTGATCACATTTTATTTGGCAAAAGCTGTGAAATAAAATCCCTTCTGTATGTAAAAGAAACGTCCCTTCGAATTTAAACATTCAAAATGAAAATATTAGGAGAACCAGCAGATATGATGGCATTCTCTTATACGAGAACTAGATGAGAATTTAAATCTGAAGAGTCAGCACACTAGCTCTGCATCAGTTTATGGCAGATCTAAATCTGCAGATTCTAAATTTGAGCGTTTGACAATGATGCATTTATGTTTGAAATACTTTATTATAGAATCAGCTTTAAAGTTATCCTCAGATTATTTGCATGCTAGAGAGCAGCGATTAAAAGAATATTTTTAAAATAGCGATTTTTGATTCGACTGAATACTGTTAGCCTTTTCTTCAGATTCAGATACATGTACGGTTCAAAGAACCTCGAGAGTTTTAAATATGAATTATTTGACAGATGAAAAAAATTTTTCCTTGCTAGAAACTACTACTGATAGCTAAATATACAGATTACAGAATAAAAAGAAAGACACTTACTGCTTAGTCTTTTCATTGTCTGTGAAATAAATATTTATCTCACTAATTACAAAAAGAAAATTAACTTGGCTGATTAAAAATAAGAAATGCATAGTTATGCATTTCACAATTAAGGCATGCAGAAAGACTAGTGAGAATTATTAGTTATAGATCTAAGAAGCAAAATAAGAAAAATGTCTACCATATGCATTAATTCCCTGGGTTTGCTGGGTAAGGACCCCCTGCGACGGGCTCGCCCGTGCGACTGGTGGGTAGCAAATTGACGGCCAGTGACGCCCCAAAATGGGTGCGTTGCGCCAGCCTCTCAAGGGGCCGGGAAAGAGGTTGAACCTCGGCCTCGGTTCTGCGGGGGGTAGGACCTGTAGTGTCTTAAACGATAGACGGAACGGGGAATGCCACTATGTTGATTACCATATGCATTAATGGCAAAACTACACACCCTATTAGCAGACAGATTATAAAAGATAAAAAGTTGAATAAATTTATTGGTATGGTTCTACCTCTAAATGATACAAATAGTTTTCCGGACACAACACAAAATTTTCAACTAAGTAACAACTTTTTTCATTTTATATATAAGAGTATTAATCCCTGTTTTCATGTCTCTCAATTGGAATGATTAAATGCGAATATTCCAGGTTTTTTTGGGGGGGGGGCATGAGATCAGATGAGAAAATAAATCAAGAGTACTGATGAAAATCATACTTATAATACCATATCATATTAGGAAATCTTGCATGGGCTTAAAAATCTAATAAGCACACAGAATCAGAAAATCTTTTATTAAGTGATTTGGAGGGATAAAGATAAAAAACACACATTTACAGTCAAGTAAAGGATTCCTAAATTCTCAAATTTGAATTACAGCTATATTCATTCATGGAAATAAAAATCAAAGCTTCAAAACAAACTCTCCCGTTGGTAAATAAAATTATTTAGAACTTAAACACACAAGTTTTTGTAGTCAGAAATAGTAAGAAATATCATAATTGGATTATTATAAGAACCAAAGTCTTGTTGTTAAATTTTACCCTTATTGTATAACAAGACCAAATTTTGAGTAAATTTTGGAAAAGTTTTATATAATTTCGTTCACCTTATATACCATCATCAAAAATCATTAGAACAGTACACATATTCCATACAGTTAAAATCAATGAAAATGAGAAAAGCTTTATCCTTTTATTTTTTAAGCCATTTTTTACAGGAAAGAAACAAGATGGCAGATTCTGATAATTCATAACAGTCAAATTCTTCTCTCTCTATATTTTTATTACAACACACACATTATTGCTATGAACATTATGATGCTTGAATCTAGTTTTGATACATTAAACATTACTTTAAAATTGCCATGTATTCATATTTTTAATCTACACATACTGGTATCACTCTTTAAAACTGCAATAGCTATGAAAAATAATTTTAAAATATTTTGCTCAATTTCCCTTGAGTGATAATTAGTAAATTAACCACTTTTCTTATGTAAGTAATCTTTCAGAATGAGCCAATCAAAGGTAAAATTTTAAATTACAAGTCACTGAATCAATATATGTTTGCAGATAAAAATGATTAGCTAATTAAAAAATCTTAAATAACACGGCTATAAATATTTTTCATTTTCTTCTTTAGATTATAAATCATTACATACTGCAACAGTAAAGATATGCTTGAAAGTGAAAACCTGAAAATAGATATGAGTTTTTGTAGATGCTTTATATTTTACCATGATGTTTAATACAACACTGTTTTAAATCTCCAGAGTTTAATCACTGTTTTTCCCCCTACCATGATGTTTTCTCATTGCTTTCTTTTATATTATAATATTCCATGCAATTATTTTCACCCCTAGTGCTCTTTTTGGCAGATTCCACAGAATAACATCTTACAGAGTAACAGGATATTGCTTTTCATTACTGTTCAAGAAATACATGCATAACATCTGAACAATGAAAGTCTAAAGATGCTGTGAGCTAATGCTGCAAGAACATTTACACTTCATTCTGAGTTCTAACACGTGTGACTAAATAGGCTGGATGCAAGCAGTTTTCATAATATGTAACACATAAATCAGTTTCTATGGAAAAAAAAAAAAAATCTTTGCTAAAGCATTTAGCCTCTTAAGCAGCTAACTCTTGTTGTTTTGCAATAATAATTCTCATGTGGAGCACTGTCAGAAGCAAGAATCATCAGAGAATGATATTTGGGTCCAAATAAAGAAAGAGTAGATTAAAATTAAGCAAATGGTTACCAAACTTTGTTTCACCTTATAGTCATTATTATGGTTAAATGCAAGAAATGTACGCCAAACTTTGATAAATTAAAATTTTTTTATTGTAATAAATGCTACAGGAAAAAAATCTGATTCTGCTATTTAATTAAATGTATTGTTGCTCCCGTAGCAGCAGAAAAAGTCATTGCAAAGTATTGCGTATTATGTTATACTGTAATAATTTGATTTACATCACCATTTTTCACAAGAAACTCTATAATGCAACCGAATAGGTCAAATTCCTAATATGGCAATGATTTCATTTTCAATAATTTTGCTAACCAGTTATTTTCAACATAAAGGTGTTCTAAACTGTGAAAATTGGGGCTAAATTTCTGCATTCTGTGAGGCTATTTGATTATCAAAACTTTAGGAGACAGAATGAAAAATTATTTCCTAACATATTATATAAAAATTCATGTCCAAATTATATAATTATATAATATAGTCCAAATGCAAAATATAAAGTATAATTTAAAAAATCAGTATGCTTACTTGTTGATAGATTTCTAATCGTCTACTCGTTAAATTCATAGTTTCCAGAAATTTTTTATCTTCCCTACCAGCAGCAGCAGTTTTCTGTTTATTAGCATCTTCCTACAAATAAGCAAAATTTCCAAAGACTTAAAACTTCTTAAGAGTAAATGAAGCTCTGTCATGGATTAAAAAACAGCCTATGCAAAATGTATTAAGTTAGAGAAATGTAATGAAATAAGTTTATTCTATCACTCAAGAAAGTAGATTAAATTCTTACAAATAAAAAAAAAAGGGGGGAACAAAATATTTTCAACAACAAGTTTTATGAGAAATTTTGTTACATCTAGCAAACAGAAAATAATTGATGCAATTTTTTCAATTACAGTAAGAAGCAGTTTTTCTTTACCATAACTTTAACAAATATGGCCAATGATATCCAAATACGCATTCACACTAAACATTGTTTTATACTGCTTTATTTTCATTTATTGGAAGGATGCACTGAATAATTATTAAGCAGGCAGCCTACCTCATCCGAACATCTAAGTATTTCATCCTAAGACATTGTATATGTTTAATACCTTTTAAAATTAATTAATAATTTGAAGGTTCCTTCAATACTTTTGATGCACTTTGAGAAATAAATTCCCTCAAGTAATCTAGATATATTTGAGTAAGGGAAGTAAACTGAATGTCAGCTTCTACCTCACTAGGTACTGAGCTCAGACATCATATCAATTATATTTTTAACACGTTGACTGTCAACTATGAGATAACTTGTACATTGCGTTCTTTTCTAGGATGCCAACTACGAGTTATCTCGTACTGCGTTTACTTGCCATTTTTGTGCAGCTACAATTAAACTCGGAATATATCAGTGCTAATATCGATATATGGCTTCTGAGAAAAAAACAAGAAATTAATGCTGGCTTGCATGAACAGAAAATTTATTTAAAAACGAACAAAAATATAATTATAAAAATTAATTCAAATTCAAGAAATAAAAAGTTATTTTATTGTTTGTGGAACTTCTTAAAACAATCTTCTACACAAAGGTCTTCTACACAATCTTCTCTTTACAGGCTGGACAGAAATAACGAGTTTCTCGGCATTTTTTTGCTTGGGTACATATACAACATGGCTTTGTCTTACGCTGTTTTTTCTTCGGTAGGTGGTACACTCTCTAAATAATGGAGCTTTTGCAATCTAATTTTTTTCGAAACTGGTTGAATCTCTTCTCCAATCAATGCGACGACGAATTCTTCTCTGAACTTTTATCAGTTTTATTTTAGAAGTTACTTTTTGAAAAAATTTGTAACCATTGTGTATATATATCTCTATAATATGTAGTGAAACCTTTTTGGGCCATCTAAAAGTAGAGATGAGTAGCAGGAAAGCATTTGATCTGATCGGTGAACGCCACACATTCCATTATTGTAATCTCAAATTATATTCGGTTTCATAGAAGTTTTTCCATTGCAACAGGTGTCTGCGGGCGAATTAACTTGCAGTTGGCTTCCACGAAGAGATTTCTGTTACAAAAGCCAACTACGAGATAACTCGTAACACCTTAAAAAAAACATTTTTTATGCTTTTTGATGATAACTATGCACTAGAGTTTTTAATAATATAATGTGATTAAATCAAATTGTCATTTTGGGCCAGATTTCTGAAAATTGCCATGGCAGTCAACATGTTAACATTTAGAGCTTTTTCACCGAGATAAAAAGATTTTGTAACTTAATAATTTTCTGTTTTTCTTAACTAAGTGATTAATAATTATACTGATACTTTATGAATTATTAACTTAAAATAATAAATTACAATTATTAACGTTTGCGGAAATGCAAAATTAAAGGGTAACTTAAAAAAAAAGTTAATACAAAATTATTGTTTAAAAAAACTACAAGAAAGTAAAGTTTATATGCTAATCTGTCACTGCAAATTTGAAAAAATATAACCGGGACACTATTAATGCACAGACTACGCAAATGAGACCACAAGTGAATGAGATATGAATAACTATCAGTATACGTTTACAACAGATTAAAAAAAGGGGGGGAAAATGATCTGTTCTACTTAGCCAATTGATGAAATTCAACTTACATTTACCATGTGCCAAAACTGCAGCTCAGGATATAGATATATATATATATGTATACTACTATTCTAACAAATGTTCACAAATGACACAAAATCTAACTTTTTCTGAAACGACATGCCAATTTTCTCCCATATTTCAATTTGTCAAATCAAATGATGCTTAAAAACGAAATTTTATAAAATTTGGTGATAGACTTACCTAGTTATTTAAGAATATCATTTGGCACACTTTTTTGATTTTCCACTAAAAGTAACTTACTTTGTGAACTGCTCAGTTTATATCAATCCCTTTCACTTTAAATTTCACTCTGCACACGTAGAAAAAAAATTTCTTCTTCTTGGAAATATTTTTATGCTATACTATATTTTTAATCACAACTGTTATTTTTAGATAATTTCCATTTCTTTTTTAGAATTTCGTTATTTCAAATAATTGTTTTAAAAACTTTTATCTATTCATTTGGACTGTTAAATGTATGCATATTTATACACATAAATATATATTAAATTTTTTTTTATTTGCATTTCTTTTCAATGAATACTTTGTGAACTAGTATTTATCAAGATGCTCTTTGAAAACTGTACACTACATTGAAACAGAAAGTACTGCAAAGCAGAGGTCTCAAACTGGAGACAAGAAGAAATTTTATGTGGCCCAGGAATACATTTAATTACCGTAATTTCCAGAAAAAAGGCCGCATCAGCGTAAAAGCCGCATTCGCGAAAAATGGAGGGGAAAAAAATTAAATTACGCAGAAATGCAGTATCAGCATAAACGCCGCAATAAATTAAATTGCATGTGACATCGTCGTGGACCGTACAGACTTGAAATCTTCATCCATGTCCTGATATATGATATATCAGTTAAGAAAAATGCATAACATGAATCTATAACTCAAAAATAAATTAAAAGTAAGAAATGTTGAAAATATATTTACTTTCACGAATATACCGTATTTACGCGAATCTAATGCGCATCGTTTTTGGCCAAATGTAGTATTCAAAATTGGGGGTGCGCATTAGATTCGAGTGCAAAGTTCGCCGATGGCGTCAACCAAATTTAAATCGTAACAATGGATTACTGTATTTCTCGACTACATTTACCGTTACATTTATCGTTGACACATTATTGCATAGAGGATACAAACTGCAGAGAACGTAGTCACGAAATGGAGGGCAAAATGTCATATGACGCTACTTTCAAACGTAAAGTAATTCTTTAAGCTGAAAAAAATGGCAATAGAAAGTCAGGGAGAGAGTTCAACGTAGCTGAGAGCAATGTTCGCTTGTGGCGGCAACAGAAATTGGCACTGTTTGCAACTAAAGCTAGTAGAAAGAAATTCACTGGTCCTCGCAAAGGAAGACAACCTAAAATTGAAGAAAAAGTTTTGGAATTTGTACGTGAAAGAGGAAGAATGGACAACCTGTCACTAGTGACACCATAAGAAATAAAGCAAAAGAGGTGGCTGAAGTTCTTGGAATACCGAAACAAGAGTTTAAGGCTAGCCGTGGATGAAGCGGATGGGCTTATCTCTAAGACGCCGTACAACAATATGCCAAAAGCT
>KK113238.1:61162-82317 GCA_000611955.2 Stegodyphus mimosarum
TGTCATCACACTTCGGAAGGAAAAGAATTTTTCGATGGGGCAAATTGGCAACGCTGACGAGACTCCAATTTGGTTTAATATGCCTCGTAACTACACCATTACGGAGAAGGGGACTAAGGAAGTTATCATCAAAACCTCAGGATGTGAAAAACAACGCGTAACAGTGATGCTGGCAATAACAGCAGACGGGTGCAAACTTCCCCCTTTCTTAATCTTCAAACAGAAAACATGCCCTAAAACCCCTAAGAATGAAAAGCTGTTCCCAGATGATGTCCTGATTCGAAACCAAGAGAAGGGGTGGATGACGGAATCATGAATGCTTGATTGGCTCCGAAATTTATGGGAACGCGGTCCCGGTGGGCTCTCCAATCCACCATCAATGCTTTGTCTGGACACATTTCGTGGTCATCTCACCGACGACGTAAAAAAGAAGATGCACAGACTAGGCAGTGATTTTGTTATCATTTTTGGAGGGATGACGTCTGTGTTACAACCCCTGGATGTTAGTATAAATGAACCTTTTAAGGGGTACGTTCAGGCGGAGTACGAAAAATGGTTTTATGAGCCAAATCGTGAATTGACCCCGACAGAAAAAATTAAGCGTGCTGCACCGCACATTGTTGCACACTGGGTTTCTGCTGCCTGGAAAAGCATCGAAGCACCAATGATTGTGAAATCTTTCAAGAAATGCTGCATTTCAAATTCATTGAATGGCAGTGAAGATGATGTGCTTTGGAACGCCGAGGATGATGAGGAGGAGGAAAGAAGAAATGAATCTGCTTCTGACGAATAGAGCTGCGAGGATTCCAGTGATGAAAACATTAGTGAATAAAGACGTTTACTATTAATCACTGATTGTAGAAACTCTTAACTAGATAGAATTGTTACGATTTATTTCATGTTCATATTTTACGATAGGTGCCGTATATATGGTAGTGGTAATTAACAATAGCCCACTAATAGGTTAATTCTATGTTCTGCTACTTTGTGTATAAATCCATTGTTGTATAAAATATGGTACCTAAATTTAAATAAAATTATCATACCATTAATTGATAGTTTATGTACAAATCCATTGTTGTATAAAATAAGATTCAATAAATTCCTTCTACTATTGATGCGCATTACATTCGCCGACAAATAATTTTTTATTATTTAAAGTTTTAAAATGGGGATGCGCATTAGATTCGCATAAATACGGTACTTATATTTGCCCACTAAAGAAGTCCATATTTGTCATACCCATACTATATTATAAAAAATGTTGCAACAACGAGATATTAAATTTGGTTGGCAAAAGAAAATTTTAAATTTTATTTACAAAGGAATTACAGTAAACTGTACATCAAATGAAGCCATTAAAATTTGATTCTTCACTATCTGAATTGAAAAGATTTAGTAAATCCTTATTTGAGTCCAAGTATTCCAGATCATCACATTCATCCTCTTGTTTTACAGTCTCTTTATTTGAAGATATACTAATTTCAGCTTCTTGGAACCCCGCTATTATTGCCGATGTTTTCACTGATTTCCACGCACTTCCTACCAACTTTGCAACTTCTTCATAAGATGTTCTACGCATTTTGCTGCTTTTGGTATATGTATGCAATCCTTCACTAATCCAACACTCCCACCGCTTTCGGACATCAGCTTTGAAGGATTTATTACATCACTGTTGACTAGTTTTCCTCATGCAAATTGGATCGGAGGTCAATCGGCGGTGAGCTAACGTGGTTGCCGCTGACGTCTAGATCGGCGGGTTGGCCGAACTATATATATGTAAGCCAAGGAATCGGCGAAATGGGGCGTTATTGAGTGCTAGTCAGCATTATGATACTTTTCTTTCCTTTTAATGGTTTTAAAAGCTACAATATTAGCTTATTTTATTTATGGATTTTAATTTAGATTGGTCTTAGTTTTCTTTGCCAATATCTCCACTGCCATTAATCACAGATCTAGAGGTTGTAAGATTTTTGCCAAACCACCAGGAATTATTGCTACAGTCATAGACAGTTTTTGACACCTGGTTTTCACTGACTCAAGTAAATGAGCACGCATGGAAACCATTATGATTGGAAACCCTTTTGGTTGGAAAAACGATCCCTTACGACACTGCCAAACTTTTTGTAGCCACTCACGCATGATTGTTTCGCACATCCATCCATTCTTGTTTGCTCAAATAATTACGTCATTAGGAAAATCTCCCTTCGAAATAGTTTTTCTTTTAAAATGATCATTGGCTCTAGCTTGTCACCGTTTGCGGCACAAGCTAACACACATGTAAATGACGTTCTTTCATGCCCCATCGTAAGCACAGATATCAACATTTCTGGTTGCAGGAGAGGCGAAAGCTAACGGCGTTTCATCCATATGTATTATCTGTGATGGAAGAAGTTTTTTTTGTCAATAATATATGGTACATATTTTAGAAAAGATGCCTTTTTATCCTGCCAGTCCATTGGTAATTGTTGCCCAACTGTTGTTCTAGTACGCACAGAAATATGTTTTCTTTTCATAAATCTGCTACACCAGCAAGGCCCTCCTTTGAAATCATTTATGGTCATTTGTTTCGCTATAAATTTTGCTTGTAAGTGAGTTTTTACAGTCAAAATTGCCATTCTCTTTCCTCATTGCTCCTTTATCCAGTTTCCAAGGTCGTCCTCTAGATTTGATCACCTTACAGTACCACTTTTTTTGGCTCTTTTCTGTTCTGGTATATTTTTAAGTTCTTTTCCAATTCTCCAACATCGATCGTCCACTTCAAACTCTCGAGCTGCTGCTCTATTTCCAATTTGTTCAGCACGTGAAATTATATTATGCTTAAAACCAGCAGTATAGCTTCTGTGCGGTTTAGGTGCCATTTTCAAAAATTTTTTTCTTCTTACTTAAAAACTATCCAACAAGTACTTGTACCCAAATAGATGGGATCTGTATCTGGTAGAAAGCCAAGAAAAATCGATTCGTGCTGAAGGGGAAATATGTCAGAATTCGTTATTGCAATGCAGGTGGTGTCCGCCTTTGAAAAAAAAATTGCAGTAGAATTACAATGGAAAAGGCAAGGGTGGGGAGAGGATGGGTCTTGGAAGATTCATCGAATGGCAGAGAAGAGAGACTATTCAAACTGATGAGAATGCTGATTTGAAAGAGGGAAGAACGTTATTCTTCTGTGATCCTGTTTAGGGCAAATAAGGCACATGGATCCGTTCAAGGGAAAGAATGTAAACAAAACAAAGTTCCCAGAAAGCAACTGAGTGGTCTTTTGTGTGGGAACAGCACCAATCTATGTACAATGACAAGGTCATCCAAACTATGTACAATAACAAGGTCATTCAAACTATGCACAATGACATCATAGGAAATATTTTTTTAGTGCACCTGAGCGCCACATGGGTAGAAACGCCGCACCTGCTGCAAATTTAAGTTTTAAACACGTAAATGCCAAATGAAAATTTACAAGCAATGATGAAGATCATTTTTCACCAGCATACAGTCATTATACAAACAAATTTTTTAATTACACACCAAATTTATAATCATTTACACAAAACATATGCATTTTAATTTATCTGTCAAAGAAAAATTTTATAAATAAATGAATGTGACTAAATTGTCATGATCTATTTTCAAATTTTAACCACTTGAAACGTTTTCACAATTTTTTCAAGTTTAATTTAAATTAAAGTTAGTTACTTGATGATGAATTAAAATATTAAAAATAAATGTCAGTCTGAAATGTTAACCAAACTGCTAATCTTGTTTATACATTTGAATTACAAAGCATGACCAACAAAAATGTCATTTTTTTGTAGGTACCAAATTTTAGATTTCAGATTGAAAAAATAAAAATTATTTCATGCTTTGTATTATTATTGGCTACGTATGTTTTAAAAATTTAGTAAGCAAAATTAAAATTTTTTAAAAAATATTTTTTATTTTGCCGATAAAAAATTAAAAAAAATACTAGCCCTTCTGCTTCTTCCAGATGGCCCACATGTAAATTGAGTTTGAGAGTATTGCTGTAAAGCATGGTTAATATGTCTTTCAGTGGGTGCTCAGAAACAAAAAATACACATAAAAGTATAAATAAGAAAAAGGTAAAATACACATTCTAATGTAGACAAGTATGCATAGTTACAGTTTTCCACTGCTTTACACAGTTTTATTATTGTGCCACTGCTATACACAATTATAGCTTCTTATTTTTAGTTTGCTAAGATATTATGCATAATAAAGAGCTCATTATTATTCATAATGAGTAAGTTCAACTTTTTCATCTTTTAAATCACAAGAATGAAATATAACAACACACAAAAAACTAAATTCTATGAAAACAATAATTATTTTCTTTCTTAATGATTTTCTTGAGCATTCTCCATCTGCAATCATCCTTCCTTCCATCTCAGCCATCTTTGGATCCTCCAATTATAATGCAACATGGCATGCTTTATAGCCCATTCAGGTAAAAAACAGTTGCTTTCATAGTCACCTGTGATGCTATTTCTTGTGTCTTTTCTTTTAGCACCAGCCAGACCAATCGAATTATTTGATGCCTTCCACTAAGTGAAAACCTTCAGCAGAATATGGTTTGAATGTCTAAATATTTTAACCTTGAGCACATTTTTTGAAATAGATTATCAAAAAAACTTTCCCTCTTCGAAAAATATTTGTTTTCAATGTTGACACAAAAATACTCTCAATTTTTCTGATAGTTATATTTCCAGAAACTTTGCATTCTTATCAAATTCTCTTGAAACTTCAGTTGTATATTTCAAAGAGATTGCTTTTCATTTTCTAAACATTTTAGCTCCAGACTGAACTTAAAAGTAAAACTCAGAGGACAAATGGTTGAGTTAAAATGTGGCTACCAAATAAAAAAGCAATAAGGCCTCTCCTAAGCTTTTCAATTCCACAGAATCTAGTATTTATTCTGTCCCATCAAGTTATGTGATCTTAATATTGGGGGCAAACGGTCTAAATCATAAAAGACCAGTATCTGACATATTAAAGACCATATATTTTAAATTATATAAAAATTTATATTTCACATATTTTTATCAAAATCTACTAAAAGTTTAGTTTATTTTGCTAGATATTTAATTTGAAAATGTGTGTTTGATTTAGTACTAATTCCAAATAATATGTTTCATTATTCACTTTGACTTACATTCAAATTTCTAGTTCTGACAACCAGTCCATCACACATTTTCACTGACTGAAACTTTAACGTACATTCACAGTATGGCAATTAAATAACCAGAGTGTATTAAAAATAGAAATGTTGCAGAGTTTACATGATGTAACTTCTGGTCTCACTGCAAATACAATAGATACCTAAAGAGAAGGCTTGCAGAGGTCTGCTTTCGGCATAACTCTAAGAGTAGAATCCTTTGAAAGGACACTTTCATTTCGAAAAGTGAAAATAACCACAAGGAGATGAATCTGGTGAACATGTGGGATGATTGAGTACACATATTTTAAGCACAAAAAGGCACTGCAAATTTCTTATTGATTGGTGGGAAGATGTTTTTCATGGAATACAACACACTTGCAATAATGGTTTCTCACTAAATAATGTACGATTCAATCCATTTGCTCAGTTCTCCGCCCTTTAATAGTCAAAGATTCAACTCAGATTTTAAACTGAAGAATTGTTTTCACACTTCAGCTTGTAAGATAAACAAATGCCATTAATCTAAACACCTGTTTAATCGTCTCAGGATGAAAATGCATGGAATAATCATCCCATCTTCAGCTTAGATTCCAAGAAAACTAAGTGAATGAAATAATAGAAAAGCTTAGATTCCAAGAAAACTAGTGAATGAAATAATAGCAAAAGTGACTGAATGTTTCATTTGCACTATGGTTTAGTAGTTAACAAACGTGTTAACAAAACTTAAAACCTTGCTTTTTGTGCCTACACATATAATATTTTAAATGCTTGCAAATCAAATAGCAAATTAGAGACTAATAACATCATTCCTAATTTAAGCCATCCACCAGTGGCAGAGCAATTACAGACTGTTGAATTAGTAATTTGTGCTAGAATCCAACCCATGTGAATGAGTTGGTTGCATGTTTGGTTTTCCCCACATGTAATGTGAATATAAGCCACTTTCCCTCAGAAAAGTCCTCCAGGAAGACATTCCTCCCCTTAGGTAGATAGCCCCATGTGCTTTGCCATACTTAAAATACCC
The DNA here is from genome assembly GCA_000611955.2 of Stegodyphus mimosarum. Taxonomy (NCBI): domain Eukaryota; kingdom Metazoa; phylum Arthropoda; class Arachnida; order Araneae; family Eresidae; genus Stegodyphus; species Stegodyphus mimosarum. Next base: position 67,357 of record KK113238.1, read on the forward strand.
AATCAGCATAAATTTATGCACAATTTCTAAATCAGCATAACCAGAATCTCACTGAAAACCAATCTAGTTATTCAGTCAGAAGGGCTTACAGAGCCAATGGTTGAATTTCAATGGTGGAGTTGAAGGAAAGAGTAGAAGTGCAGATGCTAAACTGAATGACATAAAATTAGCATGCCAAGTATGTGCTGCACTCTGTTGTCTTCCCTTTTTAACAAGTTAGTGTCTCCTGCATTGCCAATGAACCCTAAATTACCAAACAAGTTCCATTTACTAATAAGTGCAGTTTAAATACTGATTCACAATGCACTTTTATCTGGGAAAAAACTTTAAATATCACACATTCCATGAAATGTCCATGGAAGACCCAGTTTGTATTGATCTTCATACTTATAACACACATACTTCAATAGATTCAAATATACACTCACGTTTGTGAAAATTGCAACACCATGAAGGACTTACGCGAGTGAGCTGAAATTTTCAGGAAATGCAAAGTAGCGCATGATATGCAAATGATTAGAATTGCAAATCCGTAGCGCATGCGTATGCTGAGCAGCGCCCTCTGAACGGCTGATGGATCCGAATAAATAGACGGCTGTAGCGAGGCGTGTATGGTTATCGGTGGTTATCTGCTAGTGGTAAACGTTAACTCAATCTGTACTTATGCCTCGTCGACGAAAGAGAGCGAGATTTGAACAACTTACAGAGTTTGAACGAGGGAGAATCATCGGCCTTCGTGAAGCTGGATTGTCGTATCGTGCAGTAGCCTCTCGTGTGCAGCGTAACAGCAGCACAGTGATGCGCGTTTGGAAGCAGTGGACGGACGAGTGTCGGACAACTCGGAAATCCGGGAGTGGACCCTGAAATGTGACGTCAGCTCGCGATGATAGACACCTGGTCCGACGTCTGCTGCAGTGTGGACTGCGCGCACAGACTCCTTTATACAGGATCCCCCTAACGCACGACCATCGCCGCCTGCGGCTACAATGGGCCAATTAGCATAGAGACTGGCGTGCTGATTGGCAGCATGTCGTGTTTTCTGACGAATCCCGCTTTAATTTGTGGTACCATGATGGCCGCATTCGTGTCAGACGCTATGCCGGTGAACGCCACCTTCCGGAGTGCATTATCGAACGCCACAGTGGACGAACACCCGGAGTTATGGTCTGGGGCGCCATAGCATATCATAGACGATCTCAATTGCTACGAATTGTGGGCAATCTGAACAGCAACCGGTATATCCGTGAAGTTCTACAGCCCGAAGCTGTTCCCTTCCTTCAAAGCTTGCCAGGCGCTGTATTTCAACAGGACAATGCCCGCCCTCATACTGCTCGGATTGTTAAATCCTTCTTTGCAGCGCAGCAGGTACAGCTTCTTCCTTGGCCTGCGTGTTCCCCGGATATGTCGCCAATTGAACATGTGTGGGATGTCATTGGTCGGCGTCTTGCTCGTGATCCTCGTCCTGTTGCGTCTGCAGACGAACTTTGGGTACGCGTACAAACGATATGGAATGCTCTTCCTCAGTCAGACATTCAAACTTTGTTTGACTCCATGCCACGTCGTGTAGCAGCACTTATTGCGGCGCGTGGTGGCCACACAAAATACTGATTCTGATCTCTTGTTCTTGTTTGTTTGCTTTGAACATTTAATCATTTATTTGTACCACTACCACTCAACTGTGTATTAAATTGCATTCAATTATGACGATTCCTTCTTGGTGTTGCAATTTTCACAAACGTGAGTGTAGATGAGATGTTGCATACTAATGAAGGTTATCTAATGACCTACAGTCTGAATCTCTCTAATGAAAAACAATTCCCAAGCTCACTGATCCTCTTTGGTGGCTGAATAATTTAAAACAAATGATATTATTTGAATGCACAGGCCCACATATACTATGCTGCTCTGTCTTTTTGCTATGCCTAAAATGTCTTAGGACACAGAGTTGCAGCATTCCTTTCAGCCTCCTGGAGCATACATTTTCCATCCAAGATGAAAAGGTGTATAACCTACAAGATTTTAGTCATGGCCTAGTTAATTTATAGAAAAATTAGTGTGACGCTTGGAATTCATGGTGATGAAACAAAGCACAATTTCTATCTAGAACAATGGACATGCCATGACCTTTCCCACTTTTTTCTTAAAATCATAATCATAGTATCTACATAAATTTTTAGTGTGTAGTATTTTTAGTGTATATAAATTTTTAGTGTGCTAGTGAACCTATTTCACGGTTTCATTTCTGTTATTTATAGTAAATTGCTCTGAGGAGAACTAATTGAATCTGAGTTAAAATAACACCCTTAATAATGATTATTGGATGTGTTAGGGCAATAAAAATCAGTGCAATATTCATACATTTGCAGATCTAGTTTTTGAAGGTTTAAACACAGAGCCTTCTAAAGTAGTTCTGCAAATTTTTGAATATCAACTGACTATTGTTGCCTTGACACCTCCAACAAAGAATAATTATTTCATGAAAAGATAATTCCAAGATATCTGGGTGGATCTACTGTTGCATTTTCCTCAGTATGCATTTAAAAGCACACACCTAAATATAACACAGCATAAAACTAACTTATCATTCTTCGAAGAAAGAATTCCATAGGCTACTGTATAATTAAATCAATATCTAAATGCCATAATAATGAGAAGAATAACCAAATAAATTATTACAGGTATAGATCAACAGACAAAAATTCAGAGTTTTCATTCTAGACTCCATTAAATTAACTGCTTGCTATGGGGGTATCAAGTACTGGCATTTGTACTGGCATTAATTTGAATTAATGCTAAATCATTAATTCTAAAATTTCATTCTAAATTCATTAATTCTAAAATTTAGTGTGAAATATGGGCCTGCTTAAGAGAGATCAATTTCTTTATGTCTGGTCTTATTTCATTTAGTTTTAAACGTGAAACAGGTCCGCTTATAATTTTGCACAGAACTTATTTTTCAAATATAACATGGAAGAAAATCCTTGTTCACACGAACAGGTTGGGCGAAAAAGTAATAAAAATTTAACAGTTTTATTTGAAAGGTTCTTTTTTCAGTTAAATCAAAAGTTAACAAGTATGTTATTTTTGAAATCTTCAGTTAAAGAGTCCGATCACAAGAAATTTCTATCAATTATTCTTTTCTTCACGATATAAAATTTCAGGTACATTTGAACAAAATGGATTTTGAATCCAATTTTCTTTTTTATAATCGTTGGGAAAATACATGTTTAAATTATTTATCAATGAAAAACAACAATTTTTTATGTCAGATGTTAATTCTTTTCTACTTTCAAACTTTCGGCTAGAAAACTTTCTAAAAGTGGCAAAATACTTAAAATATTTTTGTCCAATTCTTTGATTGTTAGATCGAGTTTTTTTTATCATTGCCTTTATTTTATCTCTAATGGTAATCCTAAATTTAATTCATTAACTTTCCAAAAATATCAGCTAAATATGCTAAACGTGTCAAACACAATTCACTGAATAAACATTTCTGCAATTCAAATTTTGAATCCCAGAAGAAAATTTGAATTTCTAATCGAAGTTCTGAAAGAAAATTTAAAACTTTGCCTCCAGATAACTGCTTTACTTCGCAATGTAAGAAAAGTGTTTCATGTTCACTGCCCATCTCTTGGCATAAAATCGTAAATATTCTTGAATTTAAAATTCGGCTTTTAATAAAATTAACAATTTTCACAGTTCAATTCAAAACAATTTTCAGATTTTTGAGAATTGTTTTCGCTGCTATAGCTTAACGACGAATGGAGCAGCGAGTAAATTTAGTTTCAGATGTGACTTTCTCTATTTGAGAAATAACACAGGAATGTTTTCCCATTAAAGCTCGAGCCCATCACTGCATACGGCAATGCACTATTCTGAGGTATATCATTCTCAGGCATAATCAGTTAATTTGAAAGTTTCATTTGCAGTTGCTCTATTATGAAGAGATTCACAAAATAAATACTCTTCGGCAATTCATTCATTTTCTTTGAAATGAATGTAAACTAATAATTGAACAAAGTTCATTATATCCCCACTTTCAATCACTTGCAACATGAAATACTCACCGTGTTTCATTTTTTGAATAATTGTCTCTTTTATGGAATTTTAGATTTAATGAATTCGTCGACTTATTGCATCATTTGATAATGGAATGTTATTAAGTTCATTAGCCACTCTTTTGTTGAACAATGTTAAAGCAATATCTTTAGCTGCTGGTAATATAAGGTTTTCTCCAATAGTGTGAATCTACCTCGTCTTGGCAATTCTTAGGCTTACTAGGTAACTAGCTTTCAAGGCTTTTTCACTTGAAGTAACAAAACCTTTCATTACTTGTTTACTACTTTTGAACTCCGGTAATTTCCTTTTAAAATATTCTTCAGATCTATCCTTTAAATTGGCAAAATATCGTAAGAAACGATGGTTTCACACTTTGGCTGGATAACAGTTCACCGCACAGAACATATTGAAGTTGAGGGTCCTATTTCATCTCCATTTTAAGTAAATCCAAATGATACATAACTTTAATTATATCGGTTGGAGGGAAAGTTCTGTCATATTTTAAATAGGCAGGTGATTTTTCTTGTAAATAATAATAATAAAAAAAAATCTGGCTAGTGAGTCAATCAGATTTTTTTTTGTTTTTGTTTTTTTAGCTGCTGTATAACATAAAAGGTGCCCTTTTTTAGCGTTCATCATTTAATTGTGATATTTAAAGTGAAAAACATGTCATGTTGCTGCTGAGCACGAACTGACGCGAAGTTAAGTGAACTCCATAAATTGACTAGAGACACTTAAGAGAGTAGTGAGAATGAGAACGGAGGGAAAGCTGCCTTGCTGCTTACGTGACTGAAACGAACGAAACCAGCCATATTTATTTGCTGCTTACATGTTACGCATCTTATAATTTTAATAATTTAATAATGCTATGTTTTTCTATCATTTAAACTCTGTGCTGTGTTGTAACTGCTAATAAAGTAAGCTTGTGTTGTGAAAGGAAGCCTACCATTTTTTTGAATGGATTAATACAACTTTAACCTGGATTACTTCCCAGTTTTAGATGTTTCAAGCCGCCCACCACGAAGAAGACAAAAGGTTAAGTTTACTTTTTTGATAATTTTATAGGTCTAAAATATTTAAATGGCGACCCCGGGTGGGCAGGCTTGAAAGACTTTATTCATTGTATTATTAAATGATTATTTCAATAATACAATGAATAAAGTTCTAAAAATGGAAGGTCTAAAGAAATTACGTACTCTTTTAAGAAGTGTTTACATGAATATTGAATAAATTGGAGGATTGTTTAGGAAAAGAAGTACGTGATATAGACAAAATCGAAATCCTAATAATCCAGTTAGACGAAAAATGGTCAGAGCTTGATTTGGTAGAGAAAGAAATTATAAAATTTTTATTTGATGATCCTGCATGTTCTTAAAAGTGATTTTGATAACGAATACGAGGGTAGTACAACATAGAGTGAAAGCTATGTGAGGCTTAAAACTAAGGTACGGAAAATAATTCGGGGAATAACAGTACTCTAAATGATACAGTTCAAAACCGGAAGTTTAAACTATCAAAAATCGAATTTAAGAAATTTAGTGGTGATATTAAGGAATGGTTGGGATTCTGGGGTCAATTTAAGAAAATTAACGATGACCCAGAAATTCCAACTGAAGATAAATTTCAATATTTATTTCAAGCCACTGTCGAAGGATAGCGTGCAAGAGATATCGTTGATTCTTTCCCTCCTTCAGCTGATAATTATTATGAAGTAATTGAACGTCTTAAAGCTCGATTCGGCAGAGAGGATCTCCTCATAGAAGTATATGTGAGAGAGTTATTGAGTTTAATTTTGAATAATTCATTGAGTCGAAACAGAGCAATATGACTCGCGCAGCTGTATGATAAAATTGAAACGCATTTGAGAGCACTTGAAACATTAAGCGTCACAACTGACAAATATGCATGTATGTTATACCTTCTTATTGAATCGTGTTTGCCGGAAGATGTTATTAGAGTATGGGAAAGAAACATAGGTTTACGCGAAACTAGTAAATCATCAAATAAACTTACTGCTTTAATGAACTTTCTAAAATCCGAAGTGGAGGATGAAGAAAGAATATCGCTGGCAAAGCAAGGTTTCGGTTTCGAAAGTAAAGTAAAATGTTCTACCCTCTCCCCATCTGCTAATGAAGCGCAAAACATTCCTACTGCCGTTGGACTTTTCGACGCCACAGACACTGCGAAAAATAAACAAACTGTCTGTTTTTTTTTTTGCGGAAAGGGTCATGATTTACGAGCATGTACGGCTGCATTAAAAATGCAACTAGATGATAAGAAAAAATTATTATCGAAGAAATCACGTTGTTTTTTATGCTGTAGAATCGGACATCGGACGCGAGAATGTAGGTCTAAAATTATTTGCGAAAACTGTCGCGGCAGACATTGCAGAGTTATGTGCAATGAAGAAAAATTCAAGGAATGTAAAGAACAAAAAGAAAATACTTCTGTAGTAAAACAAAATGTGATTAGTGATACAGCATTAAGTAATAGAACATGTACGCGTAAAGTACTTTTACAGACGTTGTATGTGAAATTACGGGGTAAAAATGGAGGAAAAATAACACGCGCACTTATCGATACAGGCTCCCAACGATTTTATTTAAGTAAATGTGTCATAAGGGAGATGCAGTACCAGAAAATTGAAGAGGAAAATGCTATTCATAACTTATTTGGTGGAAAAGAACATTCTAAGAAGCATTTTCGATATCGGATATGCTTAAGCAGTGTAAGGAAGGATTACCACTGCAATTTTGAAGTCCTTGACCAACAAGAAATTTGTTCTGAAATTCCAGTTCCGAGACTAGAAAAATTTTCTAAAGAACTTTCTGATAATAATATTGTTTTGACAGATGAATTAATCCTTGGGAAGGATAAATTGTCAGAAATTGATCTGTTAATAGGGGCTGACGTAGCGGGTAAACTCTTTAACAGTAAAGTAATACATTTGTCTTGCGGACTGGTGGCTGTCGGAACATTGTTAGGCTGGACGTTAATAGGAAAGATACCTTATATTATAGATCCTGATGCTAATTCTGACATGATAGTGACAAATTTCCTTGTTAATGATGCCACGCTCTCAGAACTGTGGAGACTTGATGTTATCAGAATAACAGATCGGGTTACAAAGAAATTGAGAGAGGAAAGGGATTTGCAAGCAGAATTGGAGTTCCAAAATTCTGTATCTATAAACGACGAGGGGCGTTATGAAGTCGCACTTCTGTGGGCAGAGAATCATGTACCACTCCCCACGCACAAGGATTTAGCTTTGAAGCGTTTAGTCTACCACCCAGAAACTTCCATCACAAAATTTATTTTCTTCATACAATGCAGTTTTTAATGACTGGTATAATTTAGGGGTGATTGAAGAAGTAAACGAAAATGTAGCGGTTGATTATGGACACTATCTGCCGCACAGACCGGTAATCAATGAAAATAGCTCAACACCAATCCGACCGGTGTTTGATGCGTCTACGAGGAAACAATCATCTCCCTCTCTAAATCACTGTTTGGAGTGTGGCCCAAATTTGATAGAACTAATTCCTTCTCTTCGGTTGAAATTTCATGAAGGTAAATTTGCTACTATAGCAGATATTAAGAAGGCTTTTTTACAGATTAGTGTAAAGCCTCAAGATAGAGATCGGCTTCGATTTTTCTGGTGGAATGATGTGGAAGAAAAGAAAACGAAAATATTTCGTCATACTAGAGTAGTGCTTGGGGTTATGAGCAGTCCTTTCCTTTTGGCAGCTGTTATAGAATTCCATCTACAAAAGTACCTGAAAAATTCTCAATACGATAAGGAGATGATAGCTAAACTCTTGCATAGCTTTTATGTGCACAACGTTGTTACCAATTTTGATAATGAATCCGAGATGATACAGTTCATTGAAACATCTCGAGAAATAATGTATGAAGGAAAGTTTAATCTTCGAGGTTGGTTATGTATCGGAGATAACTTGAAACAGGAAACTATTTCACCCGTATTGGGCCTGTTATGGAACTCTCAGAAAGACCATTTAACTTAGAATCTAAATTGGTTACACGATTTAGAAATGACTGTAATAACGAAGAGAACAATTCTGGCTGTAACAAACAAAGTATTTGATCCAATTGGAATTGTGAGTCCTGTTCTCTTGTATCCTAAAATATTGTTGTAGAACCTATGGAGAATAGGGATTTCTTGGGATACTGAAGTCGATGAGAGTACAAAACAAAACTTTATGAATTGGTATAAAGGCCTTTTTCTCTTAAAAGAAATCTCCTTTCTACGATGAATACATTCCAGCAAGGACAATAGGAAGTTCTGCAGTATTCATACCTTCTGTGATGCCAGTAGTAATGCATGCATATGCTACTGCAGTTTTCTTGAGAATTGAGACCAGTTCTGGAGTTGAAGTTCATCTGTTGGCATCGAAATCTAGAATAGCTCCTGTGAAGTCTATCACGATTCCTCGTCTGGAGTTGATAGTTGCCACGATAGTTGCCACTGTGCTCTTCCGTTTTAAATGGTTTATAATGGCAAAATGTGGAGATGCATTTTTGGACAGATTCTACAACAGTTTTGACGTGGATTCAAAAAGAAGAGATCTTCTGAACTGTCTTTGTGGAAAACAGAGTCAAAGAAATTAAGAAACTGACAGATCCAAATGCGTGGAAACATATTGCTGGAACAAAAAATCCAGCTGACCTTTCATCAAGAGGTTGCACCGCCAAACAACTTTTGGCAGTTAGATGGTGGGAGGGCCCCAATTGCCTGAAGAAAATTCCGGAAGAATGGCCAAAATCAAGACTGATCTAAAAAGATGAAGAAATAACTCATAATGAAAACTCCTTCAAGCCCAGAAACTGAAGCAATCTTTCATAGAGTTTCATCATACAGGAAACTCATTAGAATAGTTGCTTGGATTTTTAGATTCTATATTAATCTAAGACATAAAGCATTGGCATGCTCTGGTGAACTAACTGCAAAAGAAATCAGCCAAGTGGAACTTATCGTTTTGAAAGCTATCCAACGAGAAGAATTTCCTGATGCAATAAATGACTTGCGAATAAAACCTCTTCCTCCAGTACTTGACGAGAAAGGATTAATAAGAGTACGAACACAGATCTTCAGCAGAAAAGATAAGAAAAATTTTCGGTTACCAATAATACTGCCATCAAAGCATAGAATTGTGCATATGCTTATCGCATATAAACATAAGGAACTTGGGCATCCAGGTGTACAAATTTTAATTAATCATCTTCGAGAGAATTATTGGATTTCACAAAGTCGCAAAACGATTCGACAAGTTATCTTTAAATGTGTTCGATGTAAACGATTCACCGTGACGCATCCAGAACCGGAAACCACTTTCTTAACTGAAGATCGAGTAAAGGATGCTGCTGTATTTGAAGTCACGGGGGTGGATCTTGCAGGACCACTGTATTTGAGAGATAAAATAAAGGCCTGGATAGTTCTATTCACGTGCGCCGTTTATCGGGCAGTGCATATGGAACTAAAAACATCTTTAACAGCGGAAGCCTTCCTGCTCTCATTGAGAAGATTTATAGCATGCGAGGTAGACCGGCTGTTATTTATTCTGATAATGGAAGCAATTTTGTGAAAGCTCACAATGAACTCTGCAAAGTTGACTGGAAGAGAATAGAGGCTGAATCTGCACTGAAAAAAATAACGTGGAAATTCATTTCCCCCTCGGCTCCTTGGTGGGGCGGATGGTGGGAGCGATTGATCGGCATGGTCAGACAGATTTTGCGCAGAGTATTAGGTCAAGCTTCTCTTAATTATGAAGAGCTGAATACAGTATTGTGCGATACTGAAAGTCTGATAAATTCTCGACCTTTGACATACTGGTCTAAAGACGCTAACGACTTAATTGTTCTCTTTCCTTCGATGTTCTTAGAGGAGAACAAAAAAACTGTAGTGTAAGACATTGATATTATTGATGCTAATTATATGCGTAAAAGACATCTTTACTTGCAGAGGATACGTGGAGATCTACGAAAACGATTACGACTAGAATATCTTGGACATTTAAAACACGTTTATCTTTCTAAAAGAATTTCCAAACTGATTTCTATTGGAGATATTGTACTCATCGGTTTTGATATCCTGAAGTGTCTACAATGGTGGAAGGCATACCTGGAAAGGATGGTACTGTAAGAATTGTAAAATTAAAAACAAAATCCGGCATCGTCACAAGACCGATACAGCGTGTTTATCCATTAGAGCTGTCAGATAATCTTCAAGGTACTATTTTGAGAGACAAAGCCGCTAGTGATTTTAAGACACTGACTAAAATTGATGACTGCAAAAGTCATGTTCCACTAGAAGGACAATCAGAATCCTCACCTCAAATCACAGTCACTCATAGTGGACAAACTGTGAAACCTGTTCAAAGACTGCAAATGTGACATGTGCGACAGTAGGTTGAGTTCCTCCAGAACTCAAGGTGAGAGGATGTCGATGCTGAGCACGAACTGAAGCGAAGTGAAGTGAACTTCTTAAACTGACTAGAGACACTTAAGAGAGTAGCGAGAACGAGAACGGAGGGAAAGCTGCCTTACTGCTTACGTGATTGAAACGAACGAAAGCAGCCATATTTATTTGCTGCTTACATGTTATGCGTTCTATAATTTTAATAATTTAATAATGCTATGTTTTTCTATCATTTAAGCTTTGTGCTGTGTTGTAACTGCTAATAAAGTAAGCTTGTGCTGTGAAAGGAATCTTATCATTTTTTCGAATGGATTAATACAACTTTAACCTGTATTACTTCCCAGTTTTAGATGCTTCAAGCCACCCACCACGAAGAAGACAAAAGGGTAAGTTTACCTTTTCGATAATATTATAGATCTTCAAAAAGTCAGTAGATAAAGTGCATTTACGACACTGCATTTTATATGAATTCCAAAAAGGAAGCAACGCATCGGTTGCACATAAAAATTTATGTGCAGTATTTGGAAAAGATATTGTAAATGTTCGTACTTGTCAAAGATGGTTTAGCAAATTTCGTTCCGGGGATCTGAGCCTCAAAGAAAGTGATCGATCTGGACGACCATCCAAGATCAATAATGGTGTTTTGCGATTCATGTTGGAAAATAACCCACATTTAACAAGTCAAGAAATTGCAGAAGAGTTTGGCATTCATCATACAACTGTTGGAGATCACATTAAATATCTTGGGTTTGTGGTAAAGCAAAGTATTTGGGTTCCACATGAATTAACAGAAAAGAATTTGTCTGATCGTGTAAGAATGTGTTTATCACATCTGATTAGACAGAATGTGAAGCCGCTTTTGGACAGGCTGGTTACCGGAGATGAAAAGTGGATTCTTTACGAGAATATTAAGAGAAAAAAAATCTTACTGCAAACCAGGAACATCATCAGCAACAGTTCCAAAACCAAGTATCCATCAATGAAAAGTACATATTTGTTTGTGGTGGGACAGGAAAGGTCCAGTGTACTACGAGTTGCTGAAACAGGGATAAACCATCAACGCGGATCTGTACTGCAATCAGATGGATAAATTGAATGCAGCTATCAAAGAAAAAAGGCCAGCATTAGCGTTCAGAAAAGGAATAGTGTTCCACCATGATAATGCTCACCCACATACTGCAATGGTGACACAAAAAAACTGAATGCGTTAGGATGGGAAGTCCTTAGTCACCCACAGTATTCACCTGACATTGCACCATCTGATTATTACCTGTTCAGATCTCTGCAAAATTTTCTAAAGGGGAAAAAATTCAAGTCTTTTGAAAGCATTTCTAAGGCAGTTGCTGACTATTTTAACTCCAAGGATGAGAACTTCTACAAAACAGGAATTCACAGGTTACCTGAAAGATGGCAACAGGTTGTAACAAATAACGGAGCATATATAATTGATTAATATTAAACACATATTTTTATAAATGAATTCAAATATTTTCTTTAAAATACGACAGAACTTTCCCTCCAACCATATATTTTCCATGAACCATTTTTCTTTTCCTTTCAGTATTCTTAATGCTAGTAGATTTTCCTGGATTCATTACCTGTGAATCATCACATTTCGGTTTAGTCAATCCTAGCCATTTTTCCATTTTGAAAATCTAGGTTTGTTTTATTATTTTTTCATAAGTATTTAAATGCAGAATATGTTACGAGTTTTTCAAAAACAAACGATGATATTCTCAAATGATGTAGAAATGTAAGAAATACAAAGCAACAAGAAAATAAAATACCTGCTGCTAGAGACCGCTAACTGACGCAAAAAATTATTCTAATTGAAAACAGAGCAATATGAGCCCAGAAATGGTGTCGACTTACAGTGCAGACATGCTAATAAAACAATCAACTGTAAAAGAATTAATGAGATACCATTATCTTTTTATAGGAACTTATTTTTATTTCCTATTAAATACAACATCCATTTCTATTAGTCCTTTCAAAACATCATTTATGACAAATTTTGTTATGTCATGTTTAAAAGAATACTTGTGAAAATAGAAATGGATTATTTTGCTTAAGTCTTTGAGTGATTTAACAAATCTTAACAAATCTCATATCAAATAAATTTATGAGTATTAGAGAAAAAACTTAGACAGGTTGTTGGGGTACTTAGTTTTGAAATTTAATAGTTAAAAATACTTGGTTTCTTTGTGTACCAACTATTTTTCTCTTGTGTACCACCAGTGGTATGCATACTACTGGTTGAGAATCACTGCCCTACACCAATACCTCAATGATTATGGGCAATTACATTGTTGTAATATTGCACACTGATTTAGTTTTTTATTTATGGGTTATTTATTTTTTTTTTAATATTAGTGTTGGTTTCATTTATGGAAACATTGATTTTATTGTTCTGTGTGTGGTAACATCCAAATTGTAAAAATAGCTTAAGCAAAATGCAAGATATGCTTTTCACAAGACTGGCTGAAAGATGTTTCCTGAAATTTTTAAAAGCTTGTGTGATACCAGATATGTCCCCGTATTACACAGTAAATACAGCTGAGACTTTGTCTTGTTATTCAGTTGTGGCATTTAGCAATAGCTGAATTGTGAGTTTAAGTGATTCTGACAATTGTCTATATTTCTTGAGCACTAAGAAGGAATTGTTTATCTCCTTCCTTTTGACTCCAGTCAAAATTACAGGGTGAGGCTTTGCCCTCTTTGATATTTCCGGGCTCAAGTGTTTGAAAGAACTGCACCAAAAAGATTTTTTTTTAAAATCCATTTCTTATACCCAGAATATTTATTTCTTTTTTTACATACCAGATAGCAATACCTTGACTTTAAGCTAAAAACATTCCAAAAATTAAAAATGAATACATATATTGCTCCTACACTTAAACAATTTTCTTAAATAAAAAATTGGCCTTTTTTTATCGTTTTGTTGAAAATTAGGCAATCATTAAGCGGTTAACATCTGCACTCTGCTTCAGCTGTTTGAAGTAATTTACCATGCTGCTTACAAATTAATTTTTATAATAAATTGTTAATTTTTTGTTCCTCATAAAGACTGGTCCATTCAGGGAGATATCAACACACGGGCAGCCTGCAATAATGTATTAATTTGCTAGGATGCTTTTGAAATTTTTGTTCCAACAAAATAGTTAAGGAGTTTACAAGATTCATCAGTTTAAAATATTGAAAACTTGTCTATGTTATGCTTATAAAATATCAGGAATAAATTCAACTAATATCATAGTATTTTTAAAAATAAAATTCAAAATTAATTTTGTCTACATAAATTTAATTGCTTTCATAATCTAACAAACTACATAAAAGTTAGCTACGTATTTTCATGAATCACTACAGGAATAAAAAGTTCATTTCACATGAGTTATAGTCATGTACCTATTTAAAAAAGTAGCAAATAAGGAAATGAAAAAAATCAATTACAAGCTATAAAAAACTGTTATTAAAGATCATTTCCAATTATTTTACTTAATTTTAACAATAGTTTTCAGAGAACTTACTCTGTCTTTTATGTATTTTTCTCTAACGGACTGAAACCAATGAAGGGAGTCAAAATCTTGATAGAGATTTAAAAGCTTCAGTATGTAGGCAACTCCTGAAAAATTATAAAAAAATTTATTCACTCTAAGAGTAAAAAAATTTAATACCACTGTACTCCAAATAAAATCACTCCTAACTTAAAAGCAGGAATACATGAGCTCAAAATTCATTTATGAGATGGTTTGTATTATGATATAGAAAACAATATTATTTTAATTGCTTTGGCTGCATAAAATCTTTAGAGAAGGGAAGAAGCATATTTAATTTAAGCAGTTCTTATATATACAAATCAAAAGTATGGCTTGAAATAGAAGCAAAGTAATATTTAAAAACTCCAACTATTATCACTCCTTTCCCCAAAATAGCTAAAGATATGACTTAATTATTATAAAGTTATTTAAATTGTTCAGTTATTTATAATTTCAGCCTTTACTATAACTTCTCTTTTCTGTGTCCTCACCAGAATACAAAGTTATGAGTTTTTGGTTTTTAAAACAGAGTGCGTTTCTGGCCTGCATGTGCATACTAAGTTCAGTTCCTGCTAGCTCTGAAAAGTTGCAGTTATTTGGCTTTGCGTTACATCGCTGCCAACGTTTGAATTTGATATGCTAGTAGAATTACTGAGCCAGTTTAGAATGCATTTAAACTGCATAGTCTCCGAGCCCATTTAATTTGAATTTGACTGCTGCTTTAGTTATATCATCACAAGTTGTGGTTGATTTTGTTACCACAAGAAAATGCGTTCATATTATAAATTCTGTTTAAATAATTCCTTTCTTTGACTTGAGGTAACTTTCAGCCTAAGCAATAATTCACTTCATGTCTGTTAGCAGTTTTAGACTGATAACTTTTATCAAATTAAGGAAAGCTTCATTGTATTACTAAAAAAAAAAAAAAAA
>KK113238.1:85500-126774 GCA_000611955.2 Stegodyphus mimosarum
TACCATCCTAAGAAAATAGATCCGTAAGTAAGATGAATTATTATTAAACATGAATTAATTAACGAAATCATTAATAAGTTTGAGAACAAAATCAACTTTATAAAATGTATCACACAGCATTAAATATTTTACATTTATAATAGTTGGACATATTTGAAAGAAAATAAGTGACATTTTATTTATGTTTTGCTAACAGTTAGCTTTACCTTTTTTATTTATTTATTTATTTATTTTCTTATGTTTCATTTTTGTCACATACTTGCTCAGTCTAGAGGTTTAGCAAATAGCAAGTAGATTTTATGTCAAGCGGTATAGATTAAAATGTAAAGTAAGATCATAATCAGCATTATTCATAATAAAGGATCGTTCTGTCACCGCTGTTGCTTGCCTAGAGAGAGACCCACTGATTAGAACAAATCTAAAAGGCCTGATGTAGGCACGGTTGGCAAGATTTGAAAGTTAGTTGGGCTCTGTCGCAGTTAGTGCCGTAGCTTCGTGTAGATCCAATAAACCACTAAAGCAGCAGAGGTGATAAGTTGTTTTGTATTATTTTAAGTCTCACTAGATGCAAAAAATAAGTTTTACATGAATTTTTACATTTTTGTGTTTTATCTTGCGACCACAGTAAGGATTAATGAAAGGCAATAACTCGCTTTAATATGCAGAGATAATTTTAAAGGGTAAGCAGTTAGTTATAAATAATTAAATTAGGTAGTTAGATAAACTTAGGCATTATGGATTTACATGGCCAATATTAAATTAACAATGTTTGTTAAAAAAGCCCTACTAAAATCACAATCTAATAAAATTTCACAGTTTAAAAATACATGTAATTTATGGCATTGATTCTTAAACGATATTAGGATAATTACACATTAAAAGCTACAAAACAACAAAACTCAACAAAATATTTATGCATCTTTTTAATTTGAAGCCTTTCCAGACAATTTAGCTAATTTAAATCAATTTCCTTGTCTTTAAGCATCTCTTCTAACAATCAGAAAATTGTCTCAATATGAAAACCAGTGTTCTCACTAGTTTCTGGTTGCTTTATCTCCTAACTTGTCAACTTCTATACAATATAGTTATGAGGATTTACTTGATCTGGTAAAAATTATATAGTCCAAAACCTTCCGACATACGTGAAGCAAATTATCGCTATGTCTGAAAGTAACTACAATGTCAGACAAAGGTTTAAATAAGCCTCCTATTTAAAAACAACTTAGAACATAAAGGCATGTTCTGAAGCTAACAAAATCAATTACAGTTCGTGGTGATGTAATTAAACAAGAACAATCAAATTCAAACTAAAAATGTGGACTATACATATTAGTATAGTATTAATATGTTATTCAAAGAATATACATACTAATTTAAGCTGGCTCAAAATGGGAAACTATAGTAAAGGCTGAAATCATAAACAACTGGGTAATTTACATAATAATAACTGTACATATCTTTGAAGAATAATTTTCTTTATGTATTCAGTCTCTTTCTTCAACACATTTCCTTTTCATTTTAGAACTTTTGGACTTAATTGAGGTTGACAATTGACAAATATTGATTATTCTAAAAAAAAAACTAAATGCATTTAGGATTTATAGAAAAAGCTGCTAATTTTATTTCTTTAGCAATATCAAAATCCAGAAGAAATATGAAATATATATGGTAAGAGCTGGTTATAGAGCTGATGTGGCAGAAATTTTAGAATTTAGTGACAAACTGAGCAACAAAATCTAGAAATGTCATAACTTTTAGAATTTAGAGCAGGCACTGGAAGCTGAACTTAGAAAGGCACTAGGCAGCAGAATTTAAGATTCACAGAGATTGCATCAGGTGGGAAAATGCCTAGCCCCACTTCATATGATGCATTAAGGCATATTATATGAATCTTTTAAACTGTCAGTTTCCAATTTCTTTATTAATAAAAAAATGCATTTCTATAACTCCTGTCCATATAATAATATTAGAAGCATTTTTGATGTTTTCCATGCTTATGTTCAATGAAAAGTAGAGAAAATAAAGGGAAGATAAACATGTTAAGAAAAAGATTCTAACATCAGAAGTAAAGCCGGAATATTATGTTTTCATTGTTCTTCCACATGTTCTCCAGAAAGTAAGAAATTCATCACAAACTTTCTGTAAAAATACATCCATTATGTGTTAATACCATGGAGACATTTTTAATTTTGTCAGATATTACTGGAATCTTCTCGAATCATGGGTCTATAAATCTTGCCTTCATATCCTTCTAAATTTTACAAGCTGCAGAGTCTAAAATCCTAAAGAAAAATTATCTCTACCAATTCTGCAATAGCCAAAAGCCGGAAATACTTTGAAAAAAAAGGAAAAGTATAAAATTAATTTTACTGAGAAAATTGATGCATATTCTGAAAATCCTGAATATTCTCAGACGGATTCAGATTTCCAGACATGGGAAAACTCTTACTATGAAAAAATTAAAAAGAAGACATTTTTAATTAATTACATAGCTAACTTCGCTTTTAGTAAGAACTGTTTTGTAAATTGTGTTTTATAGCATTATACCTCCTTTATTTCTCAGATTCAAAATATTGCATAATAAGTTGTTAAAATGGAATTTTATAATATGACAGCGAAAAATAAAAATATTTTATTATAATGTTATTTTTTAAATATAATTTCAATACATTACCATTATTTTAATGGAATTTATTAATGTTACAATGTACTAAAAAAATCGTCGAAAAATTCCCCGATCTCGGAATTAAAAATTTTCAGTAAAAACTGATCTTAAAATGGCCAAAATGTTGACATGTCGCGAAATTTAGACCCGTTAATTAAAAAAATTCACATCACCAAAAGCGAAAAGTTGTTTAAGAGCTCTTTATTAGAAAAAAAAAATGAATTTCTAAATGCTTACGTTTCACTTCTTGCTTAGAAACTCGAGTATCCCACTATTCATATTGGAACTATTTATATTTATGCAAATTATAAGGCACGAACCCATTCAAAAGATAACCATACATGTCAGAGAATCGTCAAAAATATTCCACCAAAATACTAATTCACCCTCAAACTGGCAGTTGTAAAAAAGGACAGAAATTTCATATGATTAAAATTAAGGACCTTTTGCCGATTTTGGCTGAAATTAAGGACTTTCAAGGACCAAAAATCGATTCCAAAAAACCTAAGGACTTTTAAGGACTCTTAAGGACCGTACGAACCCTGTGCGCACGCTAAAATTGTTAGTCTCGCTTTGGAATCTTTGACACCAGTTGAAGCCTTTTCTGTAGAGGTCGCAAGGTGTTTCGCGGTACATATTGCCAGAAAAGACCAGTTTCATCAGCGTTGTAAATTTGTTCTGGAGATAATTGTTCATTAGTAATGAGTTCAATGAATTCATCTGCAAATTCTTCAGCAACTTCAGTATCAGTTGAAGCTTTTTCACTTGAAATTTTTAATTGTCTTATACCATGGCGATTTTTAAATTTGGTTAACCAACCTGTCGAATAAATATGTGCACTCAGTGTTTAACTTCATTTCTTGATGAAATATTTTGGCTTGAGCCATTAGCATCGGACCCGCCAATGGTACGCCCTCGCTGCGACGCTATCTGACCCATTCAATCATCACTTTTAGCATAACAAACCCTTTTTCTGTTATTCATTGCCAGTGGGGCGTCGGAATCCACAAAAAATAGTTCCTTTTTCTTTTTGCATATGTCATATACAGTTGACTTTCCAATGCCATACTCCTCGCATAATTTTGAGACGGATATGCCTTTATCCATTTTTTGCAGCAATTCCACTTTTTGTTTGATGGACATCGAAACATGTTTTCGCTTAGCAGATCCTTTGGCAGCTCCAGAATTGGAAACTCTTTTTGACGTAATTGAAAGTTCAAGCTTAATTTTTTATAAAATTGCTCTGACAGTCTGAAAAAAATAATAAGCCGGATCCAATTAGAAGATTAAGGAAAAGTTCAGTCCGCAACATTAACTGAAATGCCTTAGAATCAGTAAAGATAATTTTAGCCTAGCTTATCCATTTGAAATCCAGACCCTTCCCTATGCTGTATCGTCAAAATACCGAACCGCCTGAAATATTTTTCCAGTTCCACAGCAATTTCATCCCCTCCCCGTCTATTAACGCAGAAAATAGGTGTGAAGATTTCGAATGACATCCTTTGTACTTTCTAGCAAAGATTCCATTAGGCTTTGACCCCGTTCATTATAAAACTATTCTGAAATTCAGACCAATAAGCCTTTCTGGCTTTGTTATGATCACGACTGAGATTTTGTTTACTTCCGTTATTTTTATAGGACCTTTATTGCTGTTGAAAGCTTTTCTGCACTTTTATAGATGTTTAAAGCTTAAAAGCACACTGTACCACAAAAGAATCAACAAGGAAATGTCAGGAGCAACCAAACGATAAGAAATCGCTTAGGACAAGCTGTCTGCAGTAAATTGATACAATGCATTTGGAGAAACTGCACCTGCTACTGCATACCTTAGGGCAGGGGTCGCCAAACTTTTTTGATCATCGCCCCCTATATAATTTTTCGAAATCTCCATAGACCCCCCACAAAGGTAATTTTCAGGTAATTAAAATAAAACTATATATTAGTCTAAATATTTAATAAATTAGAAACAGTAAGTAAAGTAGCTACAGATTTTTTTACTTCTTAATGAGATGAGTGTGCCTGGTGTTTCTTGGCAAGGTTCGCTATATTGGGTTCGAAATTAGTCAATTTTAATCGTAAATCCCCTCAAAGCTCCACATTTAATTTATTTCTGTTTTTAGTTAAAATTGAATTAACGTGACTGAAACCGGCTTCAACCATATACGAACTTGGAAACGCCAGCATAAATGGCTGAACCATTTTGTAAAGTTTCACATATTTTTGCTTTATATTTATGTTAGTCCAAAATTTATGTATTGTCAAATTTTTAATAAGCGTTTTTGCTTCAAGATCAGACAATAGTTCAGCAAGTTCATCTTGTACGTTGATGTCGACGTTATCAATTTGCGCCAAAAATGGCGCAATAATCCAATCAGGGATGTCGATGTTTTCTAAATCAACAAAGAGTAGTTTAAAATCGTCGCTTAAATTTTGAAGATGATTTGTATATATTTCCAAGTCTTCTTCTTTTATTTTTAATTGTTGCAGATTTGAAAAATACTTATAATCCTTACGTAGCAATGAAGATCTAAATAAATTTAATTTTACTTGGAAGCCTAACAGTATTGTCCGAGCTTGGATAATTGTTACATCCTTTCCTTGCAGTTTTGTTAGAACGTCATTAAATTTTCCAAATAAATCTGCTAAATAAAAAATATGGTTCTTATTGTTTTGGAGTTCATTGCTTAGAACAGGATTTATTTCGTTCAAAAATTCTGTCGCGGAGTCAAATAAATTGACGAGCCCTTGCAAGCATACACCTCTAGACAACCATCTAACCTCTGTGTGCAGAAGTAATTGGTTAAATAACTCATTGTTTTCCTCACAAAGTTTGGCAAATAATCTTGATTTAAGAGGCTGAGTTTTAATTTGATTAATAGATTTAATACAAAACTGTAAAGCTTCATGTAACTCTGAACTCAGATATTTTGCTACTAAGTTGTGTCTATGCAACACACAATGAATAGTACGAATACCGGGCACTTTTTCTTTGAGGCATGTAGCAAAACCTCGGTAACGCCCTACCATAGAAGGTGCGCCATCTGTGGCTACTGCTATTATATTTTCAAGCGGAATGTCATATTTATTTAAATATTCTTGTAAACATCTAAAAATTGTCACTCCCTTCCCATTGGTTTCAAGATATTTAGCAAATAAAAATTCATCAATGACTTCTCCTTTAATTTTACTGAAATATCTAACATACGCCATAAGAATAGCAGAAACGCCAAAAACAGATTCATCAAGTTGTATAGAGAACTTGTAATTTTTTAGCTCCGAAACTACTGTGTTTTCTATTTCTTCGGCCATTTCGTCAATACGCCGTTTTACAGAATTTGCACTTAATGGCAAAGACTTTAAAACATTAGTAGAGTCTTTTTTCATCACATTCTGAATGACATCTTTAATTGCAGGTACTACAATTTCTTCTGCGATTGTGTGGGGTTTTCCCCTCTTTGCTATATTAAACGAAATCTTGTACGAAGAAATTAATCCTCCTTCATTTTCAATTTCAGTAGACTGCTTCATAAAACTTTTTAGAGTTGGTCGACATGTGAATTTTTCTTTGAATTTTTTGAAAAATTCTAATTCTTCATTTTTTTTATCTGAATGAAGCCTTTCAAGATGATCTTTCATTTTAGACGGTTTCATGTATACATTTCCAAAAGTTTTTTCGCATATAAGACACATAGGAATAGTTTCATTTGTTGGTGAACAAATAAATCCAAATTGTAAGTAATCCAATGAATAATACCAACATTTCTTTTTAGATACTGAAGCTGTCATTTTTAAATTAGGGTTCTGTAAATAAGTTAAAATTAAGTTGGTATATTATACTAATCCACATTATTAAAGCTTACCTTTTCACAAGTAACAATAATTAAATTGATTTCAAAACTAAACGAATAGTTTTATAGAAACAATAACTAATTATCCAATGGTAGATATAATAGCAGTAATAATGACACTACAAGCATTTATTACTGTTCACAGTTTACAAAGATAGCTGAAAATGCATATGATATTTGCGTTTGTAGCATCCAGTGTAGAACTGGACAAGCGCACATATGCAAGGCTCGTATGGTTTGCGATGGAGACAAAGGGCGAACCAACGATACGATGCGTAACTGCCGTATAAAAAAGAAAAAACTAAAAGAACTAAAACTCGCCAAGTCTGCACCAAAGGCTCCTAATTGGTTGATGGGTTCGCCAGCAAGAGACACGGATAAGCCTCAATCGCTCTTCTGGCTACATACTATGAGTCGTGCAAATTACAAACTGGTCACAAGGTCAAGTTGTGACGTCACTGTATACATACGAAAACCCATAAGGAAAAAAGGGGCAGATTGTTTTCTGATTTATTATTTTATTTTCTATAAAGAATATAATATTAAGTCAATTATAAAAATATTTTAAATTTTTACGTACGCAGTTAGATATGTGTGATTTGCGTATTAAGAACTGCTTTTCCTTCGAGTCCCAATAGACCCCCATTCGACCCCTTGGGTCAGATAGACCCCTACTGTTGTTAAATAGACCCCTAGGGGTCTATATAGACCACTTTGGTGACCCCTGCCTTAGGGGAAGGGAAGAAAACAAGATTGCAATCTCGACAATTTTCGAAAATCTCCACGTTTTATTATGGAAGGAAAAAAATCAAATGCGCATGCGTAAAGCATGCAAAAAAAGTTTGTGTTTCACGTACCGTTTTGTTCGAAATTGTGTCTGACCGCTTGAATTATCGCAAACTGTGTTCCCGATGGGTTCCAAAAATGCTCACTGATGTTCACAAAACAAAGCGACTTGGTAGTGCCCTGATATTTCTCACGCGGTACAGTGATGAGGGAGAAAACTTTTTAAACCAAATTGTGACAGGTGATGAAACTTGGGTGCATCATTTCACACCAGAATCGAAACAACAATCGATGGAGTGGAGACACACTCATTCTCCGAAAAAACAAAAGTTCAAAGTGACAATGTCATCACAAAAAATCATGTGCACTGTCTTCTGGGATAGGAAAGGCGTTTTGCTTACTGAATTTCTTCCCAGAGGTGAAACCATTAATGCGGCACGATATTGTGAGATTTTAACAAAACTAAGGCGTGCCATTCAAAAGAAACAAAGAGGAATGCTCAGTAAAGGAATTGTGTTGCTCCATGACAATGCTCGGCCCCATACTGCTGGTGTCACTCAATCGTTAATTCGACAGTTTCATTGGAAGCAGTTCGATCACAAGCCGTACAGCCCGGACTTGGTGCCGTCCGACTATCACTTGTTCCTGCACATGAAGCGCGAGCTTGGTGGCAAGCGCTTTGGATCTGACGATGACACGAAAAATGCTGTGGAGTCGTGGTTATCGAAACTGGCGGGAAGTTTCTTTGACGATGGTATACAAAAACTGGTCACTCGCTATGACAAGTGTTTGATCAGTGGCGAAAATTATGTTGAAAAATAGTTGAAGACATGTATTTTCATATAAAAATAAAATTGGATTCGAAAAAATTGTTTTACTATTTTTTTTTCAAAACGGTACTTAGTTTCCGAATACGCCTCGTACTTTTGTCATCATATTCCAAGTGTACACACTATTAGCAATTATGGAAAGTGCGATAACTGAAATTTTGAAGTCATTAAAACGGATTCCCAATATTCTAGCCTAGCTTTCTTTATTATTTTTCATTTTGCATGCCAAGAAAATCTTAACAGCTGCTATCCTTACGATCTATTATTATATGCTTTATGTGGACTGTAAACAAGCAAGTCGCAATAAAGCTTAGCAATACAAACTCAGGATTTGAAAAAGAGGGAACACTTTAGCTCTTTATAAATATTTAACATGCAAATCCAAATTAATTTTAAAACAGAGCAGAATATACAACCCAAAACATAGATTTATCTAAAATGAAGAATTCACAATGACTCATGAACTGATCCACGTGTAATGACAATAATAATAAAAGCTACCATGCAAGCAGGCCAGGTTAGGTTAAGTTAATTGATTATGACAAAAGTTTACAAAGGCTATCTGCCTAAAGGGAAGAATGTCTTTGAAGAGAGCTTTCTCAGAGAAACTGGCTTATATTCCCATTACACATGATGTAAACTATGAAAATTAACCACGGAGTTAGCTTGTATGCCTGGTTTAGAATATGGATGAACTGTCAGTAAAACATAATATGCTGCCAGCTCGTAGGCCTGGTTTGGAACCCAGATGAACTGAACTACCAGTATTCAGCAGCCTTGAACCATTTGACCACCAGAAGAGCTAACTTCCATACATGCAGCAAAAGCTAATTTAACCTTATTAATAAAATTAATTTGACTTTTTCAACCAAAATACGTTATTAATATGGGACACTTTTGTTAAAAAATTCATTTGCATATACTTATGAAAAACTGCTGGTAAATATGTCATATCTATTTCTCCGAAAACCAAAGATTTCCTTGTTTACACCCAAAACTATTCACATAGTTTCATAAAGACAACACAGTCGACCCTTGAAGTATGAAAGCTTGAATTGTGCAGGCCCACCTGTATGCACTTGCTTAATAAGCGTTTGCAAGAAATCTACTGCAGTACATGAGAAACCTTCATCTTTATGCATGTATTCATTTATAGGCTTCAAGGATAAGTTTTATTACTTAACGGTACCAGTATGCTTATTTTCAGTCAATATTTGCTCACACTTTGACAACATTCATAGAGATAAAAATGGTTGACCCTCAAAGTATAAAAGTTTGAATGGGCAGGTCCACTTGTATGCATCCTTTTTTCAACAAGTATGTTAAAAAATCATTTGGAGATTTACAGAAAAATTTAAAAAGATCAGCAAACAAATGCACAAAAAGTTTTTAAATGCTACACACATCTAAAATGAAAAAATGTAGCTACTAATACGTATTGCCTTATAAAAATTAAAGCAAAATCTGCTTCAAAATTTACACTTTTCTGAAACTTTATGACAGAAACACTTACAAATTTCACACGGTTCTATTAAAAGCAAGAGACGTAAAGATTACTGAGGAAAAATCATCAATCTTCTGCTAGCACTGGTAGCACAGTAAGCTGAGCTACTGTTGACTGATTGCCTATTTTTGTTTTTATCTCAAGTGCATGTTATCGTAAGAATATATTATACAATATATGTTAATCTACATTTTTTATTGCAGGCAAAAATTCTGGACAGTAACAGACTATTAATAATTATGCTTTGAGGTAGGCAGAAATCATACATAGATTTGCAACTGTACCAAATGCTAATAATCCCACACATTTCAAGGGTTAAATGTGTTTCCTTCTTTATGCAGAACACGAAATACAAAAATCAAAACAGATAAATAAAAATAGGCAGCAAAAAAATCAAAATAATCTTTGAAAATGGAAGAAATTTTGAAAATCATCTTACTGTAGAAAAGATGCTTCAAATTCCTTTCATATTCATGCCATACAAAAATAGCCATTTAAAGTAACAATCTATAATAGTCTAATTATGAAATATTGAGCAGGTGACATGTAGCAAAACAGATATATCTTTTACATGAGTTGTATTTACCCAATAAAACCATTTGCGCCACAAACTCAGCAATTTGTTTTCATCTAACTATATAATAAGTAACTAGTAAGCAGTCACTAATGTATGCAAAGTGTAAACTATTTGATAAATTTTAACCTCAGAGCACAGACAACAAACTTGGTAAAGCAGCCATGCACATTAAATCTTAATATGTTTGCCCTAAATAACCCAAAACTTCATTTTTCTGTATTAACTAGATACTTAATTTTCATTAATATTATTCTTTCTAAATTTAACGAATCAGCAGTATCCCCCCAAAAAAAATTTAACATTCCAAGTTGGAAGACCCTATGAGAAGATGATGCAATTGTTTTTACATAAAGGACATCAAGAATTTTTAGTGTAATCTCTACTGTTGTGAAACACAGTTGAATACCATACATACTGTTTTTATGAAAATAAATCATAGTTATCTGCATATGCTAATCTCTACTTAGGTTAAACAGAAGTATTTAAAATAATCTGGAAAGCTAGCCAAAGTTCCGAAGACAGCACATAAGAAGTAGATTCTATTAAAAGCACATTACTGTATAGAAATAAATATCTCCAGTTCTGCAAGTGAGGCTATATTTGTCCACTAATATTTAGCCATAACCATAGTTTGTTTACCAGTTTATGTCCATAAGCTTAATTTCAACACATTTAAAGATTACAATATCATTTCATAGAATGCAGAGAAAACATATTTGCCTGTACTTCTACTGCCCTTCCAGTTTCAGCATGATAACTTCGATGGGTCTTTTCTGTCACATAAATTATTGAAACAATATCCGTCTTTTGTAATCGACCTTCCGTATTTTCAAACTTTATTTGTGACGAAAATTAATGGTTTTGCATAAAAGGGGGAGGGGAATTTCAAGCATTCTTGTTAACTGGAAAATACAAGAACATGCATATCCAACAGAATTTTATATTCTGTGTGTATGAAGTTATGTTAGTACACAATCTTTTTTGCAATAAAAAGTATCTTTGTGGAAAGGAGACAATAGATAAAAACTCATTACCCATAGCAAAGCCATCATCTGTAAAGGCAGCTCCTAATTTATTTTTCCTTGAAAGCTTTTCTTTGCTAGATATAGACTGCTCGACAAAGTTTAAAGTCTAAAGAGAAAACAGTTTTTTAGGCTACAATCACAAATTTCATGCAAGATTTCCAGGAAAAATTAAAAATTTAATATTTATAAGAATAAATTAAAATCTGATAATCATACCAGAGGTGGAACAATAACAAAAAAATTTTTCATGTGACCATTTTTAGGGTCACGAAAAGCTGGAGCAAAGGCATCAACAAGTAGCTGAAAAAGTAAAGAAGGAAAAGTATGCTTCACTAAAACTTTAAAAGACTTAATAAAATACACCAAATTTAATACACATTAGCTTACCTTGAAATATTCTGTACCTTCAGAAAAGTTCTTATTTAGATTGCTAATTACTGAATCAAGTTTAACAGCTCCTGAAATCATGGCATCTGAAAGTTTTTCATCTTTACATAAATCTTCAAAACAAATTATGTCATCAAGATCTGGGATAAATCTTATGGCATTACTGGTACAGTGTATGCCCCCCGAACGTATCATTCTAACAAAGCCCATTGCATTTCCTAAAAAATATACAGTTATGACGTAAGTGAGAGTATAATTTTGCAATAATAATATTAATTGGAGAATTTCTGGAATACTAAAAACATCATAAATACAGTTAATTTTGAAAAATTTTACATGTCAGCACACAGTGTTATAAATGTACTGTTTAACATAAAAAGCAGAAATATTACACCCTGAAGTTTATTTCAATACAATAAGGGAAAAATGCATTTAAAGAAAATGTGGACTTTCAACAACAAGTATTCAAAAAGATTTTCAGCAAAAACACCAGCTCATATATTGTAAGAAATCAAAATTTATACTTACCACAAAGGAAAAAGAAAAGCTAACACAGCAAAATATAAGAAAAATAATGGGAATTAGAACATTTAACCAAAATTCACACCTTTTAGGTAAACCAAATTGATTAGCTGCAGACGTTTTGGTTCTGAATTAAAAGGAAAACTGGGTGAAACATTACAATGATTATACAATTATTACAGATTAAAAACGATTACAAAACTATCAATGCTTAGAAATGATCGCACAATAATGAATTATTATGACACTTTATTAATTTCTTCCTTTTGAAAAGCAAAGGTTACATTTTTTCAAAAACTTTAAATATGGATTAATGCATAAACCAGGTTTGGCAAGGATATACACTTTGTAAGAAATGAGATCTGGTTATAGACTTTCAGGAGGAAAACCACAAACTGTATTTGACTAATATTAGACATACGAAAGCAATAAAAATCAGTGAAAGCTGAATAAATTTCCAAGACTAATTCCAAAGATTTGAATAGATTCTTCTACTTCAGCTGCAGAAGTGAAAATGGTGAAGAAAAAGCATGTACTCACATAATATAACAACAAATTCAGAAGTCGAGGAAAGAAGCAAAACCACTGCAGCCATCTATAGGCAAAAACTGAAAACAACAATGAAATAATTTTCTTAAAAACTGAAAGTAAAGATGGACTGGTACTAAAATTAATTGGGATTAGAAAATAAATAAATAAATAAATAAAGATAATTAAGCACTTTTAGGACATTTAAAGAGCCAATGGAGGCCAGCAAAAGTGGCCAGATAGTTGTCATGGGCAAAAACACTTAGACCATCGGTGTCACCAAACTTTTAAATAAGAGCCATATCATTTGATCCCTAAACATCACCCAGAGAGGAAAACTGTGATTAAATCTTCACAAATAATTCCTACTCTCTCACAAAAATCATTTATCCCATCTGTTACAAACAGTGCCATATTAGATTCATAAAATTGTATTCCATTCGGCCCCTCAGTATCAAATTTAGGCACTGCCTCAAACCCATTTAGTTTCTAGATTTTCGGCTAATAGTTAATAAAACACATACCATAAAAATAACACACTGTGTAAATAAATTTAGAAAATATATCCCAGAAATTTCTTCATGGTTTTCATTTGATGAAAATCATTCTTCACGAATGTTCGAGTGGATGATGGTATTTTAAAAATCTGTGACATGAACAGTTTATCATCATCTGTTACAAACAGTGCCATATTAGATTCATAAAATTGTATTCCATTCGGCCCCTCAGTATCAAATTTAGGCACTGCCTCAAACCCATTTAGTTTCTAGATTTTCGGCTAATAGTTAATAAAACACATACCATAAAAAATAACACACTGTGTAAATAAATTTAGAAAATATTTCCCAGAAATTTCTTCATGGTTTTCATTTGATGAAAATCATTCTTCACGAATGTTCGAGTGGATGATGGTATTTTAAAAATCTGTGACATGAACAGTTTGAATGAATTTCTTAAAAAATTATACTTATTTAAAAATTTTTTCCAGAAGATAAAAAAAGAGACAGATAAATACTTTAAAAAGTTGATTATAGAATGAAATTAATGGTGCTAAAATAATTTAATCTTACAGCGTTTTTGTTCAGTTGAAAAACAATTAATACATTTGTTATGCTTATTAGTATACCTGAAATCAAAAGAAATTTCAATGCAACATAAAGTAAGTAACCACTCATTATGCCAAACACGATTTCCTTCTCACTTTTAGATATTCTTGTAACTGGTGAGTGATCAAACTAAATTTTCAAATTCTAAATTTTCATGATAACAAGGAGGAATCAATAATATTAATTTAAGTCAAACAAAAAAATCAGCATTATATTTGCAATTTTTCACAGTGAAAAAAATGCTAAGACACTATGAAAATTTGCAAATATAATGCTGATGCTAGTTATTTGACTTAATATTTGCTTGGTGTGTTATTTTACCTTAATTAAAGGAGGAAACAGTTTTAGGACTCCTAAGAATTATAATGATGATTACATTCTCTATGACACTAAAAGTAAACTTAAAAAAAAAATAAAAGAAAAGCGGGGGGGGGGGGGCCTTTCCTTTCCACCTCCTCAAATTCCAAATTTTCTGGCTACATAAGATTTACACCTTCCCAAAATTTATGCTTGACGGTATCAAGAAAATGATTAAATGAAAGCTAATAGTATGCAAAGTACAATTTTAGATATTTGAAAAATTTGCTTTACACAAAACGTTTTCAAGAAAACATGTCTGATTATTAGCCTGCCATTATTTAAAAGAACAATGCTTTTGGGAAGACTACACCCCCTGTTTCATATTTCATTAAAAATCTTTAAAAAGTGGACATCATGAAACATCCACAAAAATGTTTTATTGTACTTCCTCACAAACTAAATACAAAATTCACTTCTTATTTTATTGTCATACTGTACCTCAAGCATTTATACATCAACATCGACAGATATATAAAATGAAATTTAGGAGGCCTGTGAAATGTCATTCTACCTTTTCATAACATCTTCTTCATAATTATTCCTAATAAGTGGTAAATCTCATTTCACTGCATTTGGTAAAGAAAATCCAACTTTTTAAAAATCAGTGATAGAATCTGATGGTATTTGAATTCATAAATGCCTCACAAAACTAATGACAAAGTTTGAGATGTCATTATTTAATTGGCAGGCACTTCAAAGTTTTTATAGATCAAAGCTCCATGCTTTTTCTGTTAGATCAACAGCATTCCAGTAAGAATGCGTTGGCATTTAGAAAATGAGAAAAAATATGCGTTGGCATTTAGAACTTGCTTCTTTCAAATTTAATATTACATATTGACCTGAAAATAAAAAAAGAAACTGCAGACACTTGATCAAGAATAAATGTAGCTATAAAATCTCAAATAGATCTAAAAGTACTACGTGATGAACTTTGTCAACCCAGAATAATTCTAATGTATCACTGGATAAGATAAAAAAATTTGCCTTTTTCACTAGAAAAAATTAGAACCGTTAATTCATGTGCATGCTGCAGTGAAGTAAAACCTCACTTTCTAATCCTGAAGGACCCTTAATTAAAACAACTGTACCTTTTGAACGACTAAACCTAGCTTTCAAAGGTCCTTTGCCTATAACTTCCAGAAACTAATTTCTTCTAACCGTTGTGAATGAGTTTTCAAGATTCCCTTTTGCAATACCTTGCGCTGATATGACATCTGCTACTGTTATTGCTCATCTGCAAAATATTTTGTCAACTTTGGGGATGCCAGCCTACATACATTCTGATAGGGGATCTTCATTTATGTCTCGTGAATTAAAGTGCTTCTTAACTTTAGTTGGTATAGCAACATGTCGCACAAGTGCATATAATCCTCAAGGAAATGGCCAGGTAGAGAGGTATAATGGAATCACATGGCAAACCATCCAGCTGGCACTAAAATAAAAGAAAATGGCTATCAAATGTTAAGAAGAAGATCTGCAACCTGTTTTGCATTCAATCCGGTCACTGTTATGTACAGTAACAAATGCCACACCACATGAATGCATGTTCATCCGCGCTAGAAGATCATATAATGGACGTTCTTTACTT
This sequence comes from Stegodyphus mimosarum, assembly GCA_000611955.2. Classification (NCBI taxonomy): domain Eukaryota; kingdom Metazoa; phylum Arthropoda; class Arachnida; order Araneae; family Eresidae; genus Stegodyphus; species Stegodyphus mimosarum. Next base: position 101,227 of record KK113238.1, read on the forward strand.
ATATGGTTAACACAACTCAGAACAGTATTAATGAAGAATCATACATGAGTTAATAAATATGAGCCTATTGCGCAGGAAGTAGAGCTCATTGAGGCTAACCCAGATTACGCTGATGTTAAACTTCCAGATGGTCATGAAACTAATGTTTCAATATGATATTTAGCACCTAGAGGAAATACTCCTATACATGGCCATGATATGAGGCTTGATGAAAACCAGCAACTTTCAGATTCTTTTGCTCAACAGAATGGAGATTTGGCCACTGAAGCTCCTGAACCCATATCGAGAACTGTAAGAAAATCAACAGAAGAGGATTCCCAAGCTAGTGATTAATCATGCCCTAGCAGACATGAGGCTTTTGAAAAGAATTTAAATGATAACTTGCATGAGAGTGAATCCTTGCCTCCGAAAAGGCAGAGACATCAGACTTCTTATCTGACAGACTATGTAACATATTAATAATCTTTGAGAGGGGTGAATGTAGTATAATATTCATTATTATTGGCAGCACTAAAATTATATTACCTGGAATAACAACAGTTATTCTTTGTTTAAATGCTGTTCTTACAATGCAGCATTTGATATTCTGTTTCATCCGCAGTTTTAGTCAACTAAAGCTTCATTTCAACTTCTCAAAGAAAATTATTTACTATATTTACAACACTGTTACACTCTGGGCCTTAAAGCATTTAAAGTTGCTGGAACTGCTGTCTGTTACAGCTTGCAGGTTGTCACTATTGTTACAGTTGTCATCGTCTTCATCATCATTCAATCTATCTTCTCACATGCAATGATTTTTAAAACCATCAACAGCATCCTCATTTTCTTCACCTAATTGATTCCTCAATGACAGCCCTAAACCACAAGCCCTGATGGAATCAGAAGAAAATCAATCAGCAAGATGAAAACAATCACTATAAAGATGAATTCATTCTAAAATTTAGGGAAGCTTGCTTTCTGAATGGCTTGAACAAGCTTATATATATATATCTTATATATATATATATATATATATAAGAAACCTTGAGCTAAATTGCTAAGGGGGAAAATATGAAAGTAAATACAGTATAGCAATTCAACCTTTGCTGTCGCTTTTCATAGCACTGCAAGAAGTCCTCACTTGAGATAGTTTGCAAATCCCCTAGTCGCAGCTGTCATGAAGAAGGAACCACATAGTTGCAAATTTGCAATGGGTGCATACAACTCTTCTCCTCAGTTATTTAAGTACCTAAGTATCGGCACTTTCATAAGTCACACTAAGTTCTTAAAACTGAAGGATTCTTGGTTAACCCATTTATGCACCAATAAATATTCAGGTAACGGTCTTTTTCCCTTCAAACTTTTTATTTTAACTTAACCTCTTTCCTTAACTCAAAATTGTAGGAGATATGCTTTGCTGTATTCATATTTGGAAAACAAAAATTAACATATTTATTTGAGTGTACAGAAATAATTTAGTTTGGTTGTCTGCATTAAGAGGCTGAACTGGAGGATGCCTGTTCACCCTCAGTATTTTCTCTTTAATTCAAAATCACCACCTGAAGAAAGGTGATACTCATAAGCTACAACTGCAATACTTCTGAAGTAGATTTTGTGCACTTCAAGCAAAGCTTTATCACATACTGCTTCCTCAGAATCTTACATTTTTGCCCATGATACGACCAAAAAAAAAATCTACAATGCACTTTCCTAACATACAGTCAGCTACAAAAAGTGGACTGGACCAAAACTTATCAGAGTATATCTGAGTTCCTCCACCCTGTTGCTTCAATCAGCACTTTTATTAGCCTCCAAAAAATTTTCAGAACTTATGGAAGAGACCACATAAAAACAGAAGCTAATTAAATTAGACTACTTGGCTATGGCAAAGCACACAACGGCTATCTCCCTAAGGGAAAGATACTTCTGCAGAAGACCTTTTAAAGAAAAACAGGCTTGCATTCATGTTACACAAGGGGTAAACACCACAAAGCATACTCATGCAGCGACCCTCTTCACCTGGGTTTGAAATGAAGATGAAAATTATCTAGAAAATAATCTGCACTAAATACTTTCGAAAAAGATTCTAAAGTCAAATTCTTTAAATGAATTTGATTTTTGTGCTCACTTTTAATCAGAATTTCCCCCAACACATACACGACAGCCTACAACAATCGCAAAACTTCATCACTTATAATTAGTATGACATGCATGTCAAAACCATAAGCAGATATTTTTTATTCCTTTTTCCAGCTACACAAAATATTCCTCTACTTGGTAAGATAAACCAATTCATGTAAATGATGCATTTTCAATACAGTACAATGTCCGAAATCCGGACATTTGATAACCAGAATCATCTACTATCTAGACTTTATACAGGGTGATTAAAAAAAAAGTTTACAAAATGACATGGTAAATCAGGCATATGATAAGGGTAAAAAACCACATAGGAATATAGGGTTGCAAACGACACTTGATGGTGCCAGAGCCACAACAGAGTGTTGCTATACAAAGAGGAGCTGAGCAAATAGAGATTGTCTTCATTCAAGGCGTGAATGCATTGGGAGTAACATGGCTGGTTACACGTACCACGAAATGGCTGGTATGCATTTGCTTTATGGCGTGGCCAAATGCAATGGATGAAAAGCCGTGCAAATATATCATGAGAAACATTCTGACAGGCTTCGTACACATTTCTGCACAAGGAAATTAAGTACTTTTAAGGACCATTAATGAAAAAAATTGAGGACCTATGAACAAATGGGAACTGAATAAATTCAATTAAAAATATTATCTATGCCTGAACTTCATTTTTGTAATACCATCCGAAAAAGAAAATAGATCCGTAAGTAGGATGAACTATTATTAAATATGAATTAACAAAATTATTAATAAGTTTGAGAATAAAATCAAATTTTTAAAATGTATCAAGTAGCATTAAATATTTTACATTTATAATAGTTGGCCATATTTGAAAGAAGATAAGCAACATTTTATTTATGTTTTGCTAACAGTTAACTTTATATTGATTTTTTATTTATTTTTTATAATTATTATTATTATTTAAGTTTCATTTTTGTCACATACTTGCTCAGTCTAAAAGTTTATAAATAGCAAGTAGATATTATGTCAAGCGGCATAGATGAAAATAGAAGTAAGATCATAATCAGCATGATTCATAACAAAAGATCGCCCTGTCACTGCTAGAGAGAGACCTGCTGATTAGAACAAACCTAAAAGGCCTGATGTAGGCACGGTTGACAAGATTTGAAAGTTAGTTGGGCTCTGTCTGTCGCAGTTTGTATCGTAGTTTCGTGTTGGTCCAATAATGCACTAAAGCACCACAGGTAATAAGTTGTTTTGTATTGTTTTAGTCTCATTAGATGCAAAGAATAAGTTTTACATGAAGTTTTACATTTTTGTGTTTTGTTTTGTGACCACAGCAAGGATTAAGGAAAGGCAATAACTCGTTTTTAATATGCAGAGCTAATTTTTAAGGGTAAGCAGTTAGTTCTTAAGTAATTAAATTAGGTAGTTAGATAACCTTAGTCATTATGGATTTACATGGCCAATATAAAATTTTATTTATTTTTTAACAATATTTTTTTTAAAATCCCTATTAAAATCACAATCTAATAAAATTTCACATTTAAAAGACATATAATTTATGACGTTGATTCTTAAATGATATTAGGATAATTATACATTAAAAGCTACGAAACATTTACGTTTTGTAACAACAAAACATTTATGTGTCTTTTTAATTTGAAGCCTTCCAGACATTATGGCCAATTTAAATCGATTTCCTTCTCTTTAAGCATCTTTTCTAACAATCAGAAAATTGTCTCAACATGGAAACCAGTGTTCTCACAAGTTTCTGCGTGCTTTATCTCCTAACTTGTCAATCTCTCTACAATATAACTATGAGAGTTTACTCAATCTGATAAAAGTTATATAATCCAAAACCTCCCCACAGACGTGAAGCAAATTATCGCTATGAAAGTAACTGCAATGTCAGAAAAAGGTTTAAATAAGTCTCTTATTTCAAAAGAACTTAGAACATAAAGCATGTTCTGATGCTAACAAAATCAATTACAGCTCTTACGTTATTAAACAAGAACAGTCAAATTCAAACTAAAAATTTGAACTAGTGGTCAAAGATTATAGAATTTAATTTTAATTTAAGCTGGCTCAATTAACTCTATCATATGAGGAAACAGAATTGGGAAACTACACTAAAGGCTGAAATCATAAACAACTAGGTAGTTTACATAATAATAACTGTACATATCTTTGAAGAATAATTTCCTTTATGTATTCAGTTTTTTTCTTCAAAACATTTCCTCTTCATTTTAGAATTCTTGAATTTAATTAAGGATTTCTATTATTCTAAAAACCTAAATGCATTTAGAATGTATAGAAAAAGCTGCTAATTTTATTTCTTTAGCAATATTAAAATTCAGAAGAAATATGAAATATATATAGTAAGGGTTGGTTATAGAGCTGATGTGGCAGAATTTATAGAATTAGTGACAAACTGAGAAACAAAATCTAGAAATTTAATAACTTTTAGAATATAGGGCAAGCACTGGAAGCAGAATTTAGAAAGGCATTAGGCAGCAGAATTTAGGTTTCACAGAGATTGCATCAGGTGGGAAAATACCTAGTGCCAGTTCTGTATGATGCATTAAGGCATATTATATGATTCTTTTAAATTGACAGTTTTCAATTTCTTTAATAATAAAAAAATGCATTTCTATAACGCCTGTTCATGATTAGAAGCATTTTTGATATTTTCCATGCTTGTGTTCAGTGAAAAGTAGAGAAAATAAAGGGAAGATAAACATGTTAAGAAAAAGATTCTAGTATCAGAAGTAAAACATTCAAACATTATGTTTTCATTGTTCTTCCAGATGTTCTCCAGAAAGTAAAAAAATTATAACAAACTTTCTGAAAATACATATATTTTGTGTTAATACCATGAAGACATTTTTCATTTTGTTACATATTATTGGAATCTTCTAGAATCACGTGTATATAAATCTTGCTTCAAATCCTTCTAAACTTTCAAAGCTGCACTGTCTAAAATCCTAAAGAAAAATTATCCATACCAATTCTGAAATAGCCAAAAGCCTGAATTTTTTTTTTTAAAGGGAAAAGTGTAAAATTAATTTTAGAGAGAAAACTGATGCATATTCTGAGAATTCTGAATATTCTGAGAGAATTACATGGGAAAAACTCTTACTATGAAAAAATTAAAAAGTAGACATTTTAAATTAATTACATAGCTAATTTCACTTTTAGTATGAACTGTTTCGTAAACTGTGTTTTATAGCATTATACCTTGTTTATTTCTCAGATTCAAAATATTGTATAATAAGTTGTTAAAATGAAACTTTATAATACGACAGAAAAAAATACAAATATTTTATTTTAATGTTACTTTTTTAATATAATTTCAATATATTACCATTATTTTAATGAAATGTATCAATGTTACAATGTATTAAAAAAATTCCCAGACCTCAGAATTAAAAATTTTCTATAAAAACTGATCTTAAAATCGCTAAAATGTTAATAAGTCGCAAAATTTAGAACCGTGAAATACAAAAATTCACATCACCAAAAGTGAAAAGTTGTTTAAGAGCAATTCTTCATTAGAAAAAAATGAATTTCGAAATGCTTATGTTTCACTTCTTGCTTAGAAACTTGAGTATCCCACTATTTATATTAGAAATAGGAACAAATTATAACACATTAATCCATTCACGCATTCAAAAGATAACCATATATGTCAGTGAATCGCCAAAAACAGTCCTCAAAAATGCTACATTCACAATCAAAATGGCAATCTTAAAAACAGATAGAAATTTCAGATGATTAAAATTAAGGACCTTCTGCCGATTTTGGCCCGAAATCAAGAACTTTTAAGGACCAAAAATCGATTCCAAAAAACCTAAGGACTTTTACGGACTCTTAAGGGCCGCACGAACCCTGTCTGGTAGAAAGGTGCCTAGCCACTAATTATTTCTCAATCTGCATTAATGATTGTGCAAAACTGGCTCGTTTTGACGTGCACAAAATGGCTGCCGGTCATCAATGAACAACTTTCAGAAGTTTCTTTCAGAATAAAACGTTCTCCAAGAACTGGACTGTAATCCTTCAAGAAGTACACGAGTTGTATCCTAAGACACTAATATCCCCCAACCTACCGGCTGGCGATTTTACATGATGAAGGACAGCAACCTGTTCATTTACAACGTATCTAGGCACTGGAACTGGAAGACTACAAGTGCATTGAGTTTGTGGGGTAGTTTTTGCAAGAAAATGCTGCAGACCGAAACTTCAAAGCAAGTGCTGTCTTCACTGACGAGGCTATGTTTTCACTAGAAGGGGTGATGAACGTTCATAACTTGCATACTTGGGCAGATGAAAACCCACATGCTACATGCACACATGCCTCACAACCCAAATTTACCCTCACTGTATGGGCTGGCATTATAGAACACTGTTTACTTGGTCTGTACGTTCTCCCAGAAACACTTGTTGGTTCCATTTATCTTGCAAGCTGTTGATTGATTGCATTGGTGTTTCTATGCCTATTCATCAATACATTCGATTTCAGGATGATGGAGCTCCTAAACATCTCAGCACATAGGTCAGAACACATTTGCAGGCTACTTTTCCTGGGTGCTGAATTGGTCACGGTGGAGCAATCGCATGGCCACCATGATCACCAGATATGTCTCATACTGATTTTTCTTCTGTAATTTTTTAAAAGAACTAATGTATGAAACACCAGTTTAATCGTTGAAAAGGACTTGTGTATGAATCACCAGTTCCATAGTTCAGACTTAGAAGAACTGCAGTGGCAGCAAGATGTGTTCAAGATACACCTGATATCATTAAGAACGTGCACCATTCAATAAAGCATCAATATCAAGCATGTCTCACTGTAGCTGGAAAAACCTTTGAGCATCTCCTGTAGTGGTTGTACATTTGTAGCATATGACTAATATAAATAAATGATCTAGAATGGTTTTGTTTCTTGTCTTTGCATTACGTATTATTTTATATGCCTTCTAGTGGTTCAAGATAGTAGTTGCGACCCTATGTTCCAATGTGATTTTTTATCCTTGCTCTATGCCTGATTTGCTACGTCATTTTGTAAAATTTTTTTTAATCATCTTGTATGAAGCCGCTGTTTTAAAGAAATATTTTTTCGCTCACAAACTGTAGGAATAAAAAATATGACATTCAAAAGCAAGTATGCTAAAACATTTTTCAAGTCAATCTTTGTTCTTACTTAGCTGAGATATTTCTTTTTACAAAAAGCAATATTATCCATGATAGTATTGAATAATCTTGCATGCTTTCTTCACCAGGTAACAAAAGAATCACATTTTCAATTTCAGCCCTTGAGTAATCATTCATAGGTGGGCGTGGGGGGAATTTAGCCTTTTCCTTCTCGTATTAACTCATACAAATTAATAGAAAACAAACACCGATGTTCGTTTGGAGTGCAATGTTACACATGTTAGCTTTCATTTGTTGGTGTAGTAGAGAAGGGAGAAAGATTTAGATTAACCTAAATTCAGCTACCAATGCAAATTGTGCTCTTTCTTATCTTTCTAATTTCATCCAGTTTATTATGTTGTTCAGTCAATTATTATTACTCTTATGTTACAAAAATTAAAATATTATTAAAAGATTACATCTACATCTGCACATCCATCTATCAGCTTAAAGGATATCAGCAAAAATTATCATTATTCTGAGTTCCAGCTGCATTTTACATTCCTGATGTTGTTATTCAAAATGTATTGCCTGTGCATCACAACTCTTTTTTCAAAAATTAGGACAGCCACGTTTTCATCTTTTGGCAAATCTTAAACTGTAAAATTCCATTTCAATTAAAGGAAGAAATAAAATCAAATGGATGACACCTGGAACAGAGGAAATACACAAACAAAAGAAAAAAAGAGCACCAAGCACCTTTGAGAGAAAAGAACTGTGAAGTTTTGCAACTAATGGAACAAGTGAAGAAATACTAAATGAGTACGATATATGTAAAGTCTTTATTGAGATTACAATGACCCTACCAACAATCAGTTAATAGATGCTAAAATCTATGGTTTGATTTTAAATCCAGAAAATATCATCACAGATTTTGAAGAAAGTGATAAGGAGGTTGTTGGTTTGGTTTTAGTTTGATGGTTTATTTGATTATGACAAAGCACTCAAATACATAGGGAAAAACCAGAAAAATGGCCATGCAGCCAGCGTGTTTGACGAGATTCGAATACAGACTGAACTACCATTGTTCAGGCACCACTTGGCCACTGGTGGGCAAAGAGGTTGTTCAGAATAAAGAGATTTCAACTGACTATTTAATGGGAATTCTCTACACGGCAATTATAGGACTCGGAGGATAAGTCAATAACATTGTACCTAAATAAGAAATCATATTTCTATAAAATTAAGGAAACGGAGAGAAACATAAGACTTAAGTTAACTTAAACTTAGGTTGTGAGAAATGTTTAATTTAATTTTATTTCCATTTATTTCATTTAATTGTACTCTAATTAGTAAAGCTAATTCTCTGTTAAGTTTACATTCTAATGACTAACTGCATTAATAATAGTCATTACATGCAATACACAGTAAAATTATATCAAAATTTAAGAATATTGCTTTTTCTTAGCTGAATCAGCCAAGCAGTAAGCAATATATCTTGAACCGACTTTTGGCAAATGTGAAAAACCTTCCATGAATAATGTCACCCTTATGATTCAGATATGTGGATGTGAATTTTGTTTCTATATCAAACACAGTTATTTTTTCCTTTTAACAGTTTGTGAACCAAGTACAAAGATATAAAAAAAAATATTGTGCCCACTTACCTATTTGAGTAATCAACAGTCGGAATTGGTCCAAATAACTCTGTCCATCATTGGTTACTCCAAGTTTTCGTATACCTCTATTAAATTTCTCTGCTCTGTCAAATGGATACTAAAATGAAAAGAAAAAAAAGCAAAAACGATAAAAGCAAAAATCATTTTGCCTTATGAAAAACATAGATGCAAACATCAGTATGTTAAGGGGAAACCCAAACCAATAAAATCTAATAAGCAAACATATCAAAAATATTTAATATGAAAAAAGAAAAACACTGAAAATGTAAAAATTGAGTAAAAAATGAGCTAACATATATAAAATCAATAGTAATAATCACATTATGTTAAAAATCTTCCAAAATACTAAAAATTATACAGCATTAAACAAAGGAAATTATGTTATTAACATATGTAACTACCAAATCATGTTAATAACAGAAAATTAACTGCTTTCTTTTAATCCTACAACACTGTGCTTTGAGTTCCAGAAACAACACATACCTATATATTTTAACACAGTACATAAAAGAATATGCATGGAGTACCATAAATGCCACACAAACTTTTCATAATGGTACTCACTCTGAAGGGGTAAAAAGCAGTCAAAAATGTATAATACCTAATGAATAGTTTCTGAAAAAATGTAACTGAAAAATTAAGACCCCACATTCAGTATAATGATAATTCTTCAACTCCCCCCTTGCTGCTCCAGACTTTTACCTTTTCAGTTAACATTTCACTTTTTTGAAGGTAATGTTCTCTAACCATCTAAAACACAGGATTTGCATATACAACACTCACACAGCAGAAAGGGGAACACAGAATGTTTACCCCTACTCCGTAACCCACCAACAGAAAATTTTAGATAATTTCTGGTGGTGTAAGTATTGTGAGATTTTGTGTGGCTAAACTGAAAACAAATGCAGCTTAGCTCTGGATTAGATAGCAGACAACAGTACTGATTTCGCAGGAATTTGAAGACTTCATACAAAATGCAGTCATTCTACGAATGCAATTTTTCAAACCAAGCCTTTTAAGCATCATGAAATCTGTCTGCAATCTTAGTCAGTCATAAATGCTACTTAATCTAGGCCACCTCTGTAACATTGCGTATAGGCGAAGAAGCAGAGTTTTTATGAACAAGCTTCTTGCAATTTTCGAATCCTACCATCTTCTTCCTTGACTTGACAACCCAGGGACAGGCATCTCTGACTTTGGCAACTTTTTTCCAGTTTTCAATCTTTAGAATGTTTAGGCCATTTTTACACAATTGATCCATCCCACCAAGGGTCCAATGTTGCCAGAGATTTTTCAACTAAAGGAGCAAAAGAAGATTCAAAAAGTCGCAAATGATGTGAAAGATCATGTGATTTTTGTGACGTCATATTTATGCGTGCCAATATGACCTCTGTCATCATCACAAATTTACTGTCTATTGTTTCAGTAAGTTACAGACTGTATTAGATTCTTAGTCGCTTTAATTACATAGCTTTGCTTTACCGAAAATTTTAAAACCATATTGCTCATCTTCAATTGTTTAAATATCCATTCCTTTTTTAATTCTAATTTAATTTAGGTTTCTGTTTTTAAATTAATTTGTAAGATACCCTCACGTTTAAAATCTTTGCTCATGAGTGCGGCGGACCGATCTCGAGAACAACTCCACCATCGCAAATTTGAATGAGTTAGAATTCTTGGACCTAGCACAACAGAGCTCTTTTGGGCTAGCGGTAAAGAATTCGACTCGCAGTAAATTGAACCAAGATCGAGTCCCGCTCATGTGACGCAACACTTCCCACTGGCGAATATAGATGGCGACATGAGCAAGCAACTAACCAGGCTTCGCCGAACCACGTGATCGCCACAATGAGTTCAAAATTTTTTTTTTTTTTGCAAACTGCAACTCTGCAATAAAATTTTAACTTTTAAAGATACAATAAAATAGTTATTCCAATTATAAACATATTCATGTCTTCTGAAGTTTCTAAACTTTGTGACCAATGCCAACTTGTGCATGTGGGGGAGGGCGAGGGGGGAAGGTATCTCACCCAACCAAAGCAGTTCTTTTTCTTTCTTTCCCACTTTTCCCCTTACCCCTATCTCCTTCTCATTATGAAGCTGTACAACTTTGAAAAGGAAAACCCACATATAAACAGGATTGCCAGATGTCAACTTCTATTTAAGCCTAAATAAACTGTTTTTTTAATATAAATTATTTTTAATTGATACATTAATTTAATATACAAGCATTTTACGATATATTAAGGAGATTGCAAATACTGAAATTTTAGCAACACAAGTTTGTCAAAAGTCGCAAAATTTGCAAAAAATCGCATGATCTGGCAACACTGCATGGACCTACCCTTACGTCTGATTCCCACAGGCTTTGCCAGAAAGATTTTCTTACCAACATTCATGCATTCTGGCCAGATGATCAGCTCATTTAATAGTTCACTACATCAGGTTGTCTACAGATCTTGTATAGCTCTAAATCAGAGAATTTTCTCAATGATCGATTTACATGAATTTCACCAAGTATGCAACAAAATATCCTTCTATCAAAAATCCCCAGCGCATCCTCATCACATAAAGTCTATGCCCAAGCTCCTGACCCATAAGTCAGAACAAATCTTATAAGACTTACAAACGTCAGATTTTAAATACCTTTTCGGGCCATAAAAACATCTATCTGCAGTACAGATTAAGTATTTCAGAAGTTATCTCATATTTAAAACTCATCTATGCTCCTGCTACCCAAATGGAGTATTAATTACACTGAGCTCTTCACTGTGACAAGTTTTATTTTGAACAAATGTTCATGGAAATTAAAAATACACATGCTTTTATCCAAAATTATATGTAATATGTATATATATATTATTATTACAAAACATTTTTTTAGAAAACAAAACATAAACATGCCTAGTTTTTACATGCATTAGCTTAAAAATTCTCTGTTGCATTTATAGGATTATTTGAAATTTATTAATTATGAACTTCAATTTTCGTCTTTATGAAAAAGTAGTTCTAACTTTCTTACTTTGTCTTTATATATATTTGTGTGTGTATGTGTATTTTTTTCTTTTACCTTTTGTCCATTCTGAACTTTATTTTCTTTGAAGTAACGAAGATCCTAAAAATTAAAATAAAAAGATGTAAGTAATTCTATAACAAAACATGCAATTTTTAAAACCCAAATCTGAAGAATAAAAACTTAAAAGTATCTTAAGTCTTGTTTTTAACTTATATTTTTATAATAGTTCAAACTTTATGATAAAAATATACCTGTAATAAAATAAAATAATGAAATTAGTACCAAAGTTAAACATAAGCAAAGTTTCAAAGTATAAACTGTTCAATTATAAATTTAATATATATCTAGTAAAAAAAAATAACTGCAATCAAATAAATGAATTTAGAGTGGTTGCTTTAAAGGCTACTACATGCACTTTTTTAAAGATTATAAGTATAAAAACAATGGGAATTTCATGAGTTGTTTCAAATTCATTATAGGAAGGAGAGAATAAATAGTTCAGAAAAAAGGCAACAATTGTGGTGCCACCTATGTAGCAGGATAAGTAAGACTATTCTTTCTTTTGGAAGAATGAGAATGGAATTAAAGCTGACAGATTTTGATAAAAATGAAGAAGATTTAGTTAATTCACAAACTGCACATTTGCTAAATATGCAGGACCTACGAATAAGGACCATAATAAAAAGCAGTTAAGTGTAATGAACTACATTTAGTGTGAGGGAACTTTCTGGCTGTGAATCATGATATCATTGAGTTTCTTAATGACACCATGAAGTCTATCCATGTATATTTCGAGCTTGAAAGAGAGTCATCCTTAATATTTAGATTTGACAAACACTAATGGTGTGGGAAATATGTAACACTCTTCACCTGAACTCACATGAATTTACTAACCATTGACTTTTAACAAAGCTTACACTCAGGAATTATTTAAATTTACATAAAGAAAAACATCAAAATAATAAACAGCAAAATTGCTCCCGTCACCTGATATTACACACACAAATAACATTTTAAATAAAATTATTCAGATATCGAGATTTAGAAATATATAAGCTGAGATACAACTATCATTAATACTTAGAAAGAAAACTAACAGTTTTACACTTCAAATTAAAGTCAACTAAGGATTTTCTAAATTACAAAACAAATGCACTGAGTGCTTTATGTTCCCTTTAGAAGTTTAAATAAGATGTGCACAATTTACTTTAGAACTGCAGGATGTTATATATATATATATACTTTTTTTTTTTAAATGGGACCAGCACACAACTTGAATCAATGTTTTTTTTTTTTACTTTTTATTTTATATCCGATTTTTTGCAATTCATGGAATCATAATTACTATTAAAACAGAAACAAACATTTTTTATTTATGTATTTAAAGCTGAAGCAACTGAAGCATTAAAATAAGATTTAAACAAAATTTTAATTTTTTTTTCATAAGTTTGCTTTGTTAATTTTGAGGAAAAGACCTTTTGTTTTGTAACTCTTTAGGGAACTCATCACAGTTTAGGTAATTTCCCTAGATCCCACTTTATTTCTAAAAAATGTGATAGTTTCTAAAGCCTCACAATTCCCTTCCTTGTTTCTTTTCCATGACAATATAAAACCAAATCTCCTGGTAACAAGTTTAACAATGCAAGATTCTTTAAATGCTCATATGAGCTCCTCTTCATATAATGTAAGTTCCTTATATTAACTTTTAGTTCAAACATACTTACATAAATCTTAACAAAAAATTTTTCACTACCTCCAAGTTTCATAATTTTGTCACACAAGAATTTATAATATAATCAGTTCTACTATATATTTGTTAAGACATGAGTCATAGTACTCATTTAATTAAAAAATTACATACAGGATCCAAAAGAAGGAATTTTAAATATTGGAATTTTTTAGTTTTCATGAGGGAATCATTTAAACTGATGAGCTATGAAAACAATTTAAGTATTCCATAAACATGCTAGAATCACCAAAGAATCCTGAAATTCTTTAATTTGGTGATTTTAGAGCCGTAGCAGTATCTTCCAAAATATGACACATATTGTGAACTGAAGGAGTAAGTTGAATATTTTCTGGTTTCAACTCTAATTTTGCTCTTTATTTAATTTTAGCAGACACAATATTTTATCCTTATATTCTTCCAAACCTTTCAATTTTTTTTGAATTGTTTAAGAGTGCTTCTATATTTAGATGACAGCTTTCCAAAAATTTGTTATGTTATTTTTAAAAGTTCCAGTAACTTTAATGATGAATTGAAGTCTTCAGCAGTTTCTTTCTAACAAGTTTAGTGACACAGGCATGAATGTTACTTTTCTCTTCCAACTATTTTAGAAAAATTAGCCATATTAATTCAGAATTTATAAGTTCAAAGAAACCTTTCCCTGGAACTATGAATTAGAAAAATTTTAAATATGTTCAATCTTTATTCATCTCAGAATTAAACCAAATAATGGTCAACTGCTTTTAATTATCCAATTTTCGGCACTGACGCACCAGTATTGCATATGATGATTCAGTGTGGTTAATAGTGCATGAAAGATCACCCCATAACATAACAAAGTTTAAGAAATAAAACAATAAGTAAAGAATTAAGGATATATTATTAGGCTACCTCAGTCTTCCACATCTTTCATATTTAAAGTCTCAACCGCCACTGAATCACCAATACACAGGCAGCACTCTACAGCCCAATAATGTGGGAATTACATAGTAACCAACCTGGTTACAAGCAGCACTCTACAGCCTAATAATGTAGGAATTACATAGTAACCAACTTGGTTACTATGTCTGACGACCTGTCTAATACCCTGTCTGATGTCTATGACTAATACCCTGTCTGATGTTTTCATATCACTCAACAATCTCCATATTGTCATTTCATCTGTATTCAATGGAACTGATATTTATGTTCTAAACATATCTCCAGTTCCTGTAGATTCTGCAGAGGCAAAGATGGTGTATTCAGTAACCATAAAATATAAGGCAATTCACAAATGTCTTATTCAAAAGTCATCTATGATGGTACACTTTCAGTGAAGGCAACTGCTACATCCTGAAAGAACTAAGTTGTTTTTAAGTTTGGAAGGTAGTTTTTGGTTCGAAACTTGTGGGCTCCAGGTCATAAAAAACTGATCTTCCATAATCATTTATTTATATTCAACATGTTTTATGACTGCAAAAGCTAGAATTCCTTACTTAGTTCTTTAAAAATTGTAGAAGTGAAACTGGCGATTGAAATGAAAAAAATAATTTCATAGAAGAAAACACAATACCATTAGAAAATTTGAGATAGTTTTTGATCAAAAGTTTAATAAGCTCTAGACCATTTGCTAAAATAATGCACAACAGCCATATCATATTTCAGTCATTAGTTACTTGGTGTAACACCCAAAGTATGTCTAACAACAAAGCAAAACTGTACTGGAGTTCAACAAAGCTGCATCGAAGCTCAATAGAGTGATTCTCCAAAACAACAATTCTTAAAATAAAGCTCACATACACTTGATGAGTGGCAGAGTTAATATAATCAAGAAACATGAGTGATTTTTCATACTAAAATTCACTTCATTAAATTTCAAACTAAAATTTAATCATTTAATTTCATTACAAAAATATAGTAAATCTCAATCTTTAATTAGTATCCTATTTTAATCCTTTTCATGACAATGACATAACTAATCAAATGTCTGCTGTCGTATAAGAGGGAATTTGCTGCTTCAGCTTTGATTCCCTAGCAACTATTTGTACTGTAAATACACATAAGTAAAATGCACAAGTCTTAGAAAGTAATAGTTAGTAATTTTAATATAGCAGCAAATTCATCTTTGTCTTTAAAGTGGAATGTGCTGCTGGTGCAATAAACATCCTTGCAGCACACTTATTCCATAACTTGGAATGATCAAATAGTTAACATCTAGAACAATAAATACTGAAGATTCAGATTCAAATAATCATAACATAATGATTTCACATGTGAACTGTAAACAACACTGAAGAAAAAATTCTTAGTATTGACAGAGTACTAAAATTATGATTATAATGTGGCATAGCTTGTCCATGTGCCATGCATGATATGCTAATAAATTTAGGAAATTGACAGAATTTTTTCCGGCATTTACAAATTAACAAGAGTATTTAAACAAACTAAGTAATTTTTTTAAGATAAAAAATTGCAGACAAATCAGATTAATTGAAAATATGGCGATTTTTTTCTCTTAACTGTTATTTGTGGTAGAATTTGGACCCCATAATACACAATAGGTTTTATTTTAAATTATTTACCTGCACTAATTTTGTACACAAACTATCAATAAAAGAATCATGTAATCATTTTTACAAAGCATATTTCATCAACAACAGAATTGTATATCAAAATTTAAGAAAAAATATTAATACTCAAAAACCAATATCCATTTCATTCATTTAAGCTCGATGAAAATATGAATTCGGAAAAATGCTTAAACACAATACTGACATATTTTTCAGTTGTAATGACAACAAAAATAGGTCTATCAGACAGACTAACAAATTCTAATAGTAAAGTTTCCAAAACAATCAACATCAATTTCAGACAACTAAAATACATATTTATGTCCAACTTAAGCAAGAGTAAATACTAAAATAATTGCAATTTCACCATCATACCTATAGATTTCAGTTTAATATCTCATGTGAATACTTTTTTCCTAAAATAAGCATTGGGTAAACAATTATTTTCATTTTTTATTTTTTAAATTAATTGGATATTCTGTGATACAAAAGTATACAGAAATCATATAAACATCTGCAACTGCTACTACCAATGATATTTATTCTCATATATTTCGGATATTTTTACATTGGTTTGCTTCTCTTCCAATTATATTAATTTCCATTCAGTAACAAATAATATCTTGCATTTAGCAATAGCGATTTTATAATGAGCACAGTCCGCACATTATTCAGCGTCTTAGAGAAAGTGATTCCAAACTTTTTGACAAAATTTTAAAGAGCCTCTAGAACACACTTAAATGCGTACTTTTCATCAGAAAATACATGGATTAACTCGGGTGCTGATTTTCGTACTCATCAAAGACAGTTGCATTACAAAAGGGAATGCAACAGAGCTTGCAGCTTTCAGTCCGAATCATGACTAGCTTACTAGTTTCGGAATAAATCTCCATAAGTTCAAGATACAAGATATGAAATTATATTTTACTCCAACTTACACTGCTAAAATGATAAAATTTTTATACATTACCTCACTATAAATTACAACTGAAATAATGGTTATTAATAGAACAACAGATCATAAATTAAAAAATCAGAATAAATTTTACATGTAATGAATAAGAGACGATTTTAGATGGAACTATGTGGGTATTTTTAGGAGTTTGAAGAGGGTGGTAATGTTTTCATTTCATACATTTCTTCCTTTGGTAAAATAGAAACTACAGTCATTTCTTTTGCAAGAAATAATTGCTTTATTATCTTGAATAATAAAGCTTCTTTTTTTATTAAATAAGTATAGAAAATATTTGAAAGGCATGAAATTATGATTGAATATTATCAATAGCTTTCAGATTGATTTATTAAATAGCTAATTTTACATATATGATTTCAAACACCGTGTCTTGAAATTTTACAAATTAGTTTCTAACGAGATGCTCATCCTTATTGCATACCTTAAAACTATTTCAAATGTTAAAATGATATAAGAATATGAAAATATGCCTGCTATATTTTTTAATTTTAAAATCTAAAAATTGTAATGTTAAGTCTTTTTCAGATTTTAAATTGGAGTCTTCATTTTGAAGATTTTACATTTTTATTTTTATTTAGTTATTAATATGTTTGTTGCTGGATGGTTCGCACATAAGGCTGGCAAAAAACAACTTTCAAAAGTCACAAGAGAATTCTAGTATTAAAAAATAACAATAACACATACACATTCATTTCTTGTTATATATTACAGCTACAGTTAGCATGTATTACAGTAAGTGGTAGTCAGAAAAGTGCGAACTCGAAAATATACCAATACACAACAACTCATAAGAAGAGACATTTAAACAATCTCTTAGAAGAAAAAATTAATTTTAAATAAAATTTAGGCAAAAATGCAACCTCAGAATGGTGCCCATTAAAAACATCCTAATCTAAGGTTCAATACATCAATATAAGAGCAGATTCTGTACCAATTTAAGTCTGCTTTCAACCTAATTTTTACATTGGTTTGCTTCTCTTCCAATTATATTAATTTCCATTCCAGAACAAATAATATACTGCATTTAGCAATAGCGATTTTAGAATGAGCATAGTCTGCACATTGTTGAGCGTCTTAGAGAAAGTAATTCCAAACTTTTTGACAAAATTTTAAAGAGCCTCTAGAACACACTTAAATGAGTACTTTTCATCAGAAAATTAATGGATTAACTCAGGTGCTGATTTTTGTACTCATCACCGCTTTTACAATGGATTTCAGGAGGAATGAGCTTTCTCACGAATCCAGATAAGGCAAACATGCAATTCATGTACACTGTTGAGGACAGGAATGCAAAAGAAGCCCAAAGACTACAACAGAATTTTTCAAGTGACACATGTACCAAATTGTAAAAACCTTTCAGCAATTGCTAGTATCTGAGTGAAATGAGCTTTTTTGCCAGCATTATTCAAAATATAGGGCATCTAAGGACTGCATGTACAACATGTGTTAAAAGGAAATTCTGTATAGGTTTACAGATCATTCTAAATGCATCACTCAAGAAATTTCCCTTACCATAAGTGGACCCCCAGTTGAAGGTGAGGTGCAATTCATAAGTACATGCCTACCATGAACAAAAAGTATTAAGCACGACATCTACAAATTATCAGCCTTGTATCAATTCTGCACACTGATTTCTTAGGCAAACTGCTGGTCAGTCTCATTCTCCTGCACAGTTCACTGATGAATGTACACAAGGGAATTTTAACTATCACTGATGAATGTACACAAGGGAATTTTAACTATCACTGATGAATGCACACAAGGGAAGTTTTAACATTATTCTCATGTGTGGGCAACTAGTAATGCATACATCATTTATCTACATTCTTATCAGTGGCATTTTAATCATCAATCTTAATCAATGTTTGAAATAGAAATGTCTATAATCAATTCATTGGTTAATGGCCATACATTTCATTACACTGACCAGATGAGAGAACATACCTAGCATTTTTACAAGTCTAGTCAGAACTAATGAAACCTACTCCAGTGAATGGAGGAAAAGAAATTTTCTGTGAGTTTCAGAAAGCAAGTGAAGTGACAATAGTTCATAATATGGTTGAAATACAGCTGCTCGCACATGTTTAATACTATTTTCTCATGCAACTGCACAGTGATACAGTGACTTCTAGCCAATATAACTAAACACAGGAAATGAATATAATTATTATAGAGCTTTATTTTCAGGTAATGGGAAATTCTTAAAACTCCAAGCTTATACTCTGACTTAATGGTCACAAGCCGAAGTGCCATAAAACATACTGGTGAAAATCTTGGCTGTCAACATTCAGTTAATTGCAACTCTCTTACTTTTTAAATTCTTATTAACCTGACTAAAGACCCCAAAATCTATGAAGAGTGATGGTACAAGTGTTCAGAAACTACTAGTATAATACAAGTGCTAGAAAAATGAAACCTTCAAATTTTTACCATCCTTCCAAACTGGTATTAATTCACTTAATAATGCATGTTTTAGGCTATTGAACTATTTGTCATTCCTTTCTGATATAAAAATGTTCGTATTTAATTAGATATTCTGAATTTCATGTCCTTTGACTAATTTCAATTTTTAACTTTCTTACACTTTTATAACATGAAAATCTTGAGCAGGGAAGGAAAGCTTTCATTTATCAAAGCACTTTTCAAATTGATGAAAATAAAATCATTAATAAATATGCAGTGCACTTGTGCAGATAAATTTAGTAATGTATCATATATTGAAGTAAATAAATTAAATACAAATATTAACTGATTAAACTTTGCTTTAATCTTCACACAAAAATCTACAAATGTGTACAGCAGATTAAGACAGCTCGGGTTAAAATGACACCTTATAAAATCAATTATATGTAATAAGAGAAAATATAATTTAGGTGAAATAAAATAAGAAAAGTTATTCTGAAAATCATCACAGGTTGGGAAATGAAATTTGCTTAATTTAACTTTCATTACTTCAATACATTTTATTTATAGCTGAGAAACATTTTCTGTAGTAAAAGGCTAAATATAAAAAACCAGGAAATTTGGTAATTTATCAGATCGGGACAATATGAAATACCTGAAATTTCCCATTAAAACCAGAAAAGTTGGCATCATAAAAAAATTTAAAAAATAACTTAAATCATAAGCTGACATACAAGAAGTAACCAAAAAGTCTCATGACCAAATAATAATGCTCACTCCAATCAGGTGGTTAATATTGGTGATGTCTCAGTATTATAATTTTTTCACTTAAAACTTGTTTTATAGGTAACAGCAAACACTACATAGTTTTATGTAACAAACAAACATACATACATAAACACTACATAAAACAAACTAATTTGTTTTATGTAGTGTTTGCTATTAGCTGGAAAATATTAACTGTGGACACAGGGCAACACACATGTTGCACGTGGTTCAACATGATGGAGTGCCACCCAATTCCAATGTAGATGAGTGGAGCACCTTGGATGCAATATAATAAGGAGAATGGATGGGTCAGTGTGGTCTCATCACTTGGCCAAAATGATCACTCAGTCTCTCAAGTCTGCACATTTCCATATGAGGCCATTTGAAAAGCCAAATCAATTCCAAATCATTGTTGAGGACAATATTGTCAGAAATTCTTCCCGGTGCTACTAACATTTGAGAAATGCCTGCTACTCCTGCTGATGTATGCTTATCATTACATCAAAGGTATGAAGCATACATTAGTGTTTGTGTACACCCTATTGAACAGCTTATGCAATTTGTTTAACTTTTCCACCCCCTTTGTCATTTTTGTATCAGATAACTTCTATTGCTTCAACGCCCTCGCACAATATGACAAGAAAGTGCTTGTTTACGCATGTTCCATCATCCCTTATAGTATTTCCCAAGCATTTTTTAATCCTCTCTTATATTTGATAAGTAATTGTTTTTGACTTTTACATGAGATATTTTATGAGTTAATTTATGTGAAATAGTAATCTAAATTATTTCAAAGTTTCGCGGTTAAATATTTTTTTCCCTTTAATTTCTTTGCTTGTTGTTAAATACTGACATGTCAGCAATTTAATAATAATTATGTTTTAAATTATTGGTACATGCATATAAAATGGCTCAAATTACCAGTCTAATAACAGAAACTGTATGTCAAATCACATTTCGTGGTTATGACACACTGCCATTCTTTTGGTCAATAACAAAGCATCTGGCTAATCAAGTACAAACGACATACAACTGATACAATGGCAGAGATATAAGGCCTTCCAGTTATACAATATATTCAATAACTTCCACTCGAAAAAGTAGAAGAGCATATATAAATTAATATACTTTTGAACCCCACTTATTTTTTTTAAATAGATAAAATTATAATTCTAGAAGATTTCTCATGGATTACAGATAGCTCAATATGAGAATATGACAGCTATTCCTTGGCTATGATCACTGATACTTTGGCCGGTGGAAAGGAATCAGATACTGGCTACCCACAAACCTAAAATGTTTTTGTTGGCAAGTTGAATTAGATATATGATTATGAAAACAAAGTATTTACCTAGACAAGGTTGATGGCAAACTGTACCTTATACCATTTAGATACACTTCTCTCTTATATTTAAATATACAGTAAAAAGAGTTTTGCTCAGACAATGCAAATTTGAAATAGAATCTAAGAAACTGGATTTAAAAAAGGAAAAGAAAAATGGCAAAACTAAATGAAGTTATTCCATAGAACTGTGAAGCAATAGATATTATATTAACCAATGCCAATCATTAAAGACAAAAATGTATACATAGAAATATAAATATGTAAGAATTTATAACTGGATTAAAGTCACAGATAAATTTAAAATTCCCCAAGAAAGTTTTAAATTTGCATGTGTAATAAATTAATGTTACCTAATTTTAACTGTATCATCATTTGTAACTATAAATGGCAACAGCAGTCACAGCTCACCTAATATTAACAAAAAATATGATGTGTAGATTTGATAGATAGTGAAACAGAAAGTGACACATGACAAATTAAATATTGAATTTTTCCATTATTTTTAAGCATTAAAAAATAAAACATACATAAAAGATTTTAATTTCAATGGATTTTTTATGAAATCCAAGGCAGAATATAATTGTTTTGCATAAGGATGCCAGAAACGCTAAATTAATCGACAATCTATACAGGTGGCCACCAGGTAGCTAGGTTTAACCTGGTTGTTATTAAGACATATGACAAAAATTAACTTAAATGAACAAATTTTTCTTGCGTTCTCACTCTCAAGATGCTTTCTACCCAGAAAAGACTATCTCTAGCTCTGGTACCAGTTAACTTAATGCAACTTTACCCTAAGGATTCTATAAGTTTGTATACTGTTATATACAAATCTTAGTGATACACACACAAAAGTGACTGAAATGGCAAAAGCGCTACTGAAGTTGGCTTGGAAATTTTATTTTATCTGCTGCATAACCACACAAAATAAATACCTTTAATAGTCTTGCATGAACTGATTACTCCATTTTCCAGTTGCTACACTCTATCTTGAGAAAGTTACATCACTGTAGTCAACGTGAATGAACAACTGGCAAACTATAATGCATACAATTTCTACTGTTACAAGATTCAGAAACTCCCTGAATAATGACACAGGGTTATCAAATCTTTAGTGCCCATATTACCACCTTACAGTGCTTCAACTAATAACTCGCATTTAAGTCACTACCCTTAATGAATGTAATGTTAATACAAAAATCTGTTTTGGGTGCAGAAATCCAAACTGGAGGACTTTACACTAAAGACACCAGCAATGTGCTTACTGAAAGATATATTAGAACTCATGCTTAAACAATGCAGTTAATATGGATGCACTCATGCACTGCCTCGTGTTTTTTCTTCATATACCCACTTATTTTAACAGAATAAGTGGGTATATGAAGTTCAAAACCATGCTAATGAAGAGGTTTTTCACTAAGGTTTGAGATGATCACTACATTTCCAGCATTAGCATGGTTTTGAAGTAGAAATTTCAAAACCATGCTAATGAAGAGGTTTTTCACTAAGGTTTGAGATGATCACTACATTTCCAGCTAACTAAAATCTATATTTATAAATGCTCTATGTTACATTTTACACAACATAGTTTCTTTGTAAAATAGACAGAACAAATACATAGACTATAAGCAATACACTTGAAACTGAAATTCTATATTACCTTTATTAACCTCGATTTAATATGCTCATCATACAAAAATTGAGAAAATATCTGGAACTTTTTTCTTAGAAACTGATACACAAAGTTCACCTGAAATAAAATAAAATCAATCAGTTCTGATAATAAGATAATAAGCATTAACAGGACATAAAAGAAAAGACAAACTTACTGTGGTATTCATAACACCAATTCCATGTGTTCTTATTGAATTAGCAATGTGGCGAATATTAATTGTATTCAAGTGTTTATTGTTGCTTGATCTCTCAACAAATATCTAGAAAGCAACATCAAATATAACATGCACTATGTAAAAAATACAAAAATAAGCACATATATGTATTTTCTACCTTAAGATTTTAATACTGAACATTTTCATTGCCTTATGTGTATAAATATACCAATATCTTTTATTGATTAGTTGACTTCAGAATGACACACACACCACATATATATATACACTGCTCGACACTGAAAATGCAACACCAAGAAGGAGTGGTCAGGAGGTGATGAAATTTGGAAAAAGACAGAGACAGCAAGCAGCAATAAGTGATATTTATTTCAAAATGATAGTCAGAATACAGAACGAGAATGGCGTCGGCTCAGTAGGGTGTAGGACCACCGCGTACAGCGATGCATGAAGAAACACGTCTAGGCATAGAGTGCGGATGATGTCCTGAAGGATGGCTCTCCATTCCCTTTTAACCATTTGCCACAGTTCGTCATCTGAAGAGGCAGGGGCAGAGTCTGCAAACGGCGTCCAATCACATCCCACGTTCGATTGATGACAGGTCAGAAGAGTACGGTGGCCAGGGAAGCATCTGTGTACCTTGCAGAGCATGTTGGCAGATACAAGCACTGTGCGGTCAGGCATTATCCTGTTGAAAAATTGCATTAGGCAGCCCCTGAAGGTAGGGGATTGCCACCGGCCGCAGTACATTATCCAAGTATCGTTGGGCCGTCATAGTGCCCTGAATACGAACTACAGGTGACCTGGATTCGTAGGTAATAGCGCCCCAAACCATTACACCACGTTGTCGTGCGGTGGGGCATTCCACAGTTGCTGCCGGATTAGATCTGTCTCCACGTCGATGCCACACATATACGCGACGCCTGTCACTGGATAAACAGGAGCGTGATTCATCTGAGAACACGACGTTTCGCCATTCTGTCATCCACATTGCTCCAGTCCGGCACCATTCTAAATGTTGGCATCTAAGCTGTGGGGTCAATGGCAGTCTTCTTAACATATGCTGTGAGTGCAGGCCCTGTTCAACCAATCGATGGGAAATGGTTCTCGTCGACACAGGAACATCCAGGGTATCTTGCACATGCTGCAGAATCGTGGTACAAGTGACTTGCGGGACCGCCACAGCTTATCGGTGGATGCGTCGATCCACGGGTGCTGACGTCACTCTGGCTGCACCCGCACCCCTCCTTCTTCTCACATTCCCTTGTTCCAACCATGTTCGCCATAGCCGATGCACCGTGCTCGCATCCATGTGGGTATCAGCTGCGATTTCACGTAAGGACCAACCCGCCCTTCTCAGTCCGATCACCATACCCCTCGTAAAATCGTCTATCTGCTAGAAGTACCTTCGCTGAGGTGGCCTGGCATTCTCTCCTATTACACATATCCTCTGGGACAAAAACCAACTTTCTTCGATAATTCGTCTGGCAGAAATAACGACATGAATATTTCCCATTCTGCACATTCCTTCCCTTATATCTTACTTCACGTGCGTCGGAGAGCTGCACATTTCACATCATTCGCATAACTCAAGTGACGTGCATCTACTCTAAAATTTGCATAAATTTCTGACCACTCCTTCTTGGTGTTGCATTTTCAATGTCGAGCAGCATATTTTATTAACTATGTAATAAAGAGCATATTATCTCCCAATATACAGTTAGTAGAAGTATCTGCATGAAGTAATCCAGAAACATTGAAAAATGAATCCCAAATTTTTTTTTTAAAAAGAAACTTGAATTTGAATCTTCAAAAATATCTTTTGGAAGATAATATACACTTTATAACTTAGTTAATAAATTATTATTCTATTACTTTGCAGCTAATGCACAAGTATTAGGAAATTTATTTAGATTAAAATGAATTTCAATTTATTAATTCAATCCTTGACATATATTATACATACATATAACCATATATATACATAAATATATATATACACATATATATTATATTCATATGAA
>KK113238.1:129094-161154 GCA_000611955.2 Stegodyphus mimosarum
ATAAAGGGAAGCCAAAAATTTAGAACTTAGGACGGCGCTTGGTAGCAGAATTTAGAACCCACAGACACTTTATCTAGATGGCAAAATATCTAGCGGTGGCCCTCAGTAAGCTTAATTATATGTAAGAATTTATTTATTCAGGACATGGATAAGCCTTAAGCATGTGCAAGAATTAGACGTAAGTATAATCAATAACTAAATTAATACAATTCAGGCTAAATTGTCTTAGTGCACAAGCACAATAGAAGCAAGGCAAAATTTAACTGAACATTTCGTCTCCATGCTACACAGCCAATCATGTATAGCGGACACTGTTAAGCTAGGCTAAAATTATACTTCACTGATTCTGAAGAATTTCAATTAATATAGCAGATTGCGGTGTTCATTAACTTTCTGATTTGATCCGGCTTATTATTTTTGTAAGCTGTTATAATTACAGCAATTATATGGAAACTAAAGTTTGAATTTTCAATTATGTTGAAAGGAGTTTCTAATTCTGGAGCTGCAACAGAATCAACAAAGTGACAGCCTGTTTCGATGTCTATTAAACAAAAAGTGGAATTGTTGAAAAAAAATGGATATAGGTATATCCGTTTTAAAATTATGCAAGGAGTATGGCATTGGAAAGTCAACTGTATATGACACAATAGAAAAAGGAATTTTTGTGGATTCCGACACCCCACTCGCAATGAGCAATAGAAAAATTATTCGCTATGCTAAAACTGACGATCATGACAAAGTGATGATTGAATGGTTAGACAGAGACGCAGTGAGGGCGTATCATCAATGGGTCCAATGCTAATGGCTCAAGCCAAAATGTTCCATGAAGAAATGAACTCAGAAACTGAGTACACATACTCAATAGACTGGTTAACAAAATTTTAAAATTGCTGTGGTATAATGCAATTAAAAATTTCAGTTGAAAATGCTTCAGCTGATACTGAAGCTGCTGAACTATTTGCAGATGAATTCATTGAATTCATTAATAGTGAAATGTTATCTCCAGAAAAAAATTTACAACATCGATGAAACTCGTCTTTCTGGCAATATGTACCGCAAAATACCCTGGGAACCTCTACAGAAAAGGCTCCAACTGGTGTCAAAGATTCCAAAGCTAGACAACAATTTTAGCAGGTGCAAAGGCTGTAGGAACAAGTGTAAGCTTTTTGTAATCAGAAAAAATACACGACCTCGAGCATTTAAAGGAATAAAGATTTTCCCGTTATATATCATGCAAATAAAAGAGCACGGATGAGACAAGCATTAATGCATGATTGGTTTGAAAACCATTTCATACCGGAGACTCAGCAAAATTTGAATTCAGTTGGTTTACCTGATGACGCAAAAATTGTCCTGATTATTATAGTTAACCGTTCGCCTCTTATCTCACTTAAAGTTTTAATGAAAGAAAATGTTCCGTGTTATTCTTTCCTAAAAATCCTTCATTCAGGCTATGGATATCGGAATAGCGTGCGTGCTGAAGTGCAAATACAAAGTCACATTTTTAAAATCCATGTTAAATTTCTTGAGTATTGGCAAGATGTTTCAAGAATTTTTTATATATTTTAGCACAAAATCTGCTGTGTGGAGCATCGCAAGATCATGGGAGGATGTGCTCCAGATAATTTAAAAAATACTTGGCATAATTTATGGCCAGCGACTATATTTAATGGTGAGGATGATGAATGTGATAGCCGTAAATTTAAAGGCTTTTGATATTGTAAACCACAGGTGAAATTTTCCAATTAATGGATTTTGTAAAGAAATGTGGAGAAGCGGTTATAAATGATGATATAACAAAGTTTTGCGTTGAGATCACAATGCTCCAATCATCAATCAATTTACGGATGGCGAAACCTGAAGCATGGTTCTAGATCCAGAAAATACTGCTATCAATAGTAAAGAAAGTGACAGAGTGGTTATTAAAAACGAAAAAATTTTGATCGGCAAGTTAGTCGGAATTCTCAACACAGCAACTACAGCACTTGAACAGTGGAACTTTATAACTGAACAAGAGATTATGTCTGTCTATAGAACTGAAGAGAAAGTATTAGCACAAAAAACGAAACAATTTACATTAAAAAAATGCTTAATAAAGTAAACAAATAAATATTAATATTTTTCGTAAATTTTGATAACCTTTAGATCATAAATGCTTTATTATTTCATAAATCACAATTTCATATTTTTAATTTTATAATTTCTACATGTCATGTTGCTAGAGTTAAACTGATGATCTCAATATCCAGAAAAATCCCAAATCCGGAATGGGCGAAGGTCCTGACGAGTCTGGATCTCGGACTTTGTGCTGTACTATTTCTTAACACAAAAGATATTTTTCATAGAGGAATATGTCACTAATTTGAAGTTGTACAACATTAACAATTAATTCTCATTTGCTGGTGCTTTTAGACAAACTTTTAGTTTAGCAATGATTGTGTGAGTGATTTCAGGGAGCAGGCAGTTTTCACTTCAATAATGTTTACAATATCGTTCAAACTAACAGGTGTCCACCGGCTTGCTTAACAAATTAAGCACCATAGCACTGCTTAAAACTTGACATTATTAAAACCTGATTTCAGCTTCCCTAACATACACTCTGGTTTATAAAACATAACTACCAGACTGCATCACATATACATGATAAATACATATATATATATATATATATATAAGAAAAGCAAACGAAAACATCAAATTTACAAAACTTAAGAAATTAGATTAATGTAGCAGATTAGATAGTGACTGCAAGAGTTCCGGTTAGTATCAAAATAGCTGATAGCGATGATTGTGAAAAAATTAAAACTGCCTTTGTTTGAGTAATACCAGCTACAACTAAACTCTGTTTTTAAAAGTTTAAGTTTTTCTGTTTTGAAAATAAGCCATATCGTTTTTGTAAGTTTACTGCCTCTAAATTTTGTAAATATATGCAATTAAAGTGTTTTTTTTTTAACATTCTGGTGTCTGCGTGACAGGACTATGGCTAATTTAAAAACAGGAAAGAACACAACTACGGAGATATTTTACAAATCCTTTGAAAGAAGTGGAAACTGTTCTAAAAAATGAAGCAGTAAGAAAGATTGATTTGATACCTGTATTTAATATTTTTAATGGCAAAGCTGACAGAATATTTCAATTACATAAAAAATTCAAGTAACGTTGCTAGAAATGGAAAACTTTAATGAAGACTGTAGTGATCATGAGATTCGGTGAAACCTCGGTAGTTGCTTGCTTGTGTCACCATCTATTATCGCCAGTGAGAAGTGCTGCATTGCATGAGCAGGACTCGGTCGTGGGTCTACTTACTGCGAGTCGAATTCTTTATCACTAGCCCAAAAGAGCTCTCTGCGCTAGGTTCGAGAATTCCAACTTTTTCAAACTTGTGAGCGTTGAGTTGTTCTCGAGATCCGTCTGCCGCATACTCCCCCTCCAAGCATCTATGATGCGATATGAGGAGAACGTTGAGAAACCCCATTTTGTTGGCATGTGTGTCGGAGCGTGTGATGTAGTTCGTTGTTTGTCTTCAGTGGAGGGAGGAGTCTGTAGTCATCCGAGTCACCAATGTACCGATCACGTGGTGGGTTGGAGCCTTGGTAGTTGCTTGCTTGTGTCGCCATCTATTATCACCAGTGACAAATGCTGCATCGCATGAGCGGGACTCGATCGTGGGTCTACTTACTGTGAGTCGAATTCCTTACCGCTAGCCAAAAAGAGCTCTCGTGCACTAGGTTCAAGAATTCCAACCCTTTCAAACTTGCGAGCGTTGAGTTGTTCTCGAGATTGGTCCACCACAAAGATGAATTTTCTAAGGATATGGATTTAATCAAAAGCTATCGAAATCAGCGGGTTGCTATGAAAATGAAAGTTGATATGATGTTATCAACCACCGAAAGAAATGGCTGTATTTCCAGTGTAGTAAATTAAACCAAGCGAAATTTCAGTCTTCCTAAGTTAGATTTGAAACATTTTGAGGGTAATATTAAACACTGGCTAGGATTTTCTGCGTTAATGGATGGAGAGGAGAGGAAATTGCTGTGAAACTGGAAAAGTATTTCGGGCGGTTCAGTATTTTGAGGATACAGAATAGCGAAGGGTTCTGGATTTCAAACAGATAAGCTAGGCTAAAATTATCTTTACTGATTCTAAGGCATTTCAGCTAATATTGCAGATTGAGCTGTTCCTTAATCTTCTAATTGGATCCGGCTTATTATTTTTTGCAGACTGTTACAGCACTTTTATAAAAATTAACCTTGAACTTTCGATTATGTCAAAAAGAGTTTCCAATTCTGGAGCTGCCAAAGGATCTACAAAGCGAAAACATGTTTCGATGTCCCTCACACAAAAAGCGGAATTCCTGCAAAAAATGGATAAAGGCATATCCGTCTCAAAATTATGCGAGGAGTATGGCATTGGAAAGTCAACTGTATATGACATAAGCAAAAAGAAAAAGGAACTTTTCGAATTTTTTGTGGAATCCGACGCCCCGCTGGCAATGAATAACAGAAAAAGGGTTTGTTATGCTAAAAGTGACGACCATGACAAAGTGATGAGTGAATGGGTCAGACAGCGTCGCAGCCAGAGCGTGCCATTGACAGGTCCAATGCTATTGGCTCAAGTGAAAATATTTCATGAAGAAATGAACTTAAACACTGAGTGCACATATTCGACAGGTTGGTTAACCAAATTTTAAAATCGCCATGGTATAAGACAATTAAAAATTTCAGGTGAAAAAGCATCAGCTGATACTGAAGTTGCTGAAGAATTCCTTAACTCGTTACTAATGAAGAATTATCTCCAGAACAAATTTACAATGCTGATGAAACTGGTCTTTTCTGGCAATATGTACCTCGAAATACCTTGGCAACCTCTACAGAAAAGGCTGCAACTGGTGACAAAGATTCCAAAGCAAGACTAACAATTTTAGCATGCGCAAACACTGAAGGAACGCACAAGTGCAAACCTTTTGTAATCGGAAAACATGCACGACCTCGAGCATTTAAAGGAGTAACGATTTTCCCTGTTATATATCGCGAAAATAAAAGAGCATGGAAATACACAAGCATTGATGAATGATTGGTTTGAAAATCATTTTATACCCGAGGCTTGATGACATTTGAATTCGGTTGGTTTGCCTGATGACTCAAAAATAGTCCTGACTGTTGAGAAATGTTCGGCACATACTTCACTTAAAGTTTTAGTGAAAGATAATGTATCCCTATTATTCTTCCCTCCAAACTGTACGTCTATCATGCAGCCTATGGATATGGGAATAGTGCACGCACTGAAATGCAAATATAAAGTAGCATTTTTAAAATCTAAGTTAAATTTCTTGAACAATGGCAAGACTATTCAAGAATTTTTGAAATATTTTAGCATAAAATCTGCTGTATGGAGCATCGCAAGATTGTGGGAGGATGTGTCTCCAGATACCTTAAAAAATGCTTGGCATAATTTATGGCCAGCTACCATATTTCATGGTGAGGACGATGAAGATGATAGCCGCGAATTTGAAGGTTTTCGGACATAGCAAACTAAAGGTGAAATTTTCAAGTTATTGGATTATGTAAAGAAATGTGGAGAAGTGGTAATAAATGAAGATGACATAACAGAAGTTTTTCATTGTGACGACAATGCCCCAATCATCAATCAAGTAACGGATGGCGAAATCTGAAGCATGGTTCTAGATCCAGAAAATACCGCTTCCGATAGTGAAGAAAGTGACAGAGGGATTATTGAAAACGAAAAAATTTCGATTGACAATTTAGTCGGTATTGTCGACACAGCAATTACAGGACTTGAACAGTGGAACTTTGTAACTGAACAAGAAATTATGTCTGTTTATAGAATTAAAGAGAAAGTATTAACACAAAAAACGAAGCAACTTAAACAACTTACAACGAAAGAAGTGTTGAATAAAGTAAGCAAATAAATATTAAGCTTTTTTTGTTTTTTGTAAAATTTGATACCCTTTAGATCATAATTGTTCTTTATTCCATAAATTACTGTTTCATATTTTTAATTGTATAATTTCTGCATGCCATGTTACCAGACTTAAATTGACGATCTATGATACAGAAAAACCCCTAATCCGGACTCGCCGAGGTCCCGACAAGTCCGGATTACGGACTTTGTACTGTATAACACTATTGAACAATTCAAATCTCATTTTGCTAAAGATGAACTCTTAACTCAAATTTATGTTTGTGAACTTTTAAATCTAGTTTTAATGCAAGCAAAAAGTAGCGAAAATTTTACTTTGTGAGTTCTTTCATGATAAGTTGCATGCTCAGCTGAAAGCATTACAGACTGAAAAATATGAAGCCACGTTATATCCTTTAGTAGACTCAGCTCTGCCAGAGGTTCTTATCAGGGAGTGGGAATGCACACATAACCGTGTAGAAAATAAAGACAAGATGAACATGTTAGGAAACTTATTATTAGAATTTCTTCGTTTCGAAGTCAAAAGTTAACAGTTGCTCAATCAGGTTACAAGTTGCTCAATCAGGCTTTGCGAATGATCAAGAATTTGAAAAATTTAAAGCGAAAGAAAAAATTGCTACTGCAGCTTGTACTGTACCTAATTAAAAGCAAAGAGCTGAGAAAAATAGCAGGCATTGTTTATTTCACAATAAATCGTTTCATAATACCCCAGAATGATTTAAGGCTGCCCAGATATCAACTGGAGGCCAAAAAAAAAGAAACACTGAAGAAAAGGGGGGGTTGTTTCGTCTATTTGAAACTAGGACACAATTCTAAGTTCTGCAAAGCTTGTTTAAAGTGAGATGATATGCAAGAAAAATCTCCATAGCATTATGCGTCCATAGCATATAGCGTTATATATTATAAATCAATCAAAACAAGACAAACAGTCTGAATGCACAGTTTCTTTTGTCACCAAACAAATTCGTCAACATTACAGTTAACCCTTTGCCTGATCATCCCAAGTTATCTCGGGTTTGCAAATATGGCATATAATTATTAACCTGACACGATATTACTTGGCCTGGAGGAAATGAAAAGAAATATTTAGCTTTGATTGGCAGTTTGACAACTTTTGTTGGTTTCGCGGTTCTTTTGGCAGAACTAGTCATGTTTTT
Source organism: Stegodyphus mimosarum (assembly GCA_000611955.2). Taxonomy (NCBI): domain Eukaryota; kingdom Metazoa; phylum Arthropoda; class Arachnida; order Araneae; family Eresidae; genus Stegodyphus; species Stegodyphus mimosarum. The sequence goes on from KK113238.1 coordinate 136,192, forward strand.
TCCTATTTGTACAGTATACATCGGCTGTGGATTAGTAATGTATAAAGAAGGATAGTTGCATTGAAAAAAAGTAAAATAATGGTGATAATGCAAGATAGCGAAAGCGATGACTTTTCAGATACTGATTATGAAGGGGTGACATTGAAAATATTGGAAGTGATTCTTCTGTATGTAGCCTTATTGAAGACAATAGTTCAAGTGATTCAAACGATTTACCGGCAGCTTGTCAATGGTGTGCAATTCAAAAAATGAAGTAGCCGCCTGCACCTGCTCATTTTACTTTTACTTTACTGTCCCTTTGTTTCAAAAAACTATCATACTAAGACTAATATTTAACTTTTTTTTCATTTGCCCGAAATAACTCGGGATAGTAATCTAATATTAAAACTAAATGCTTTTACACCTATTAAAAAACTCAACTTAAAACCTACATATTTTGCCTTGTTTTGTTTCCAAGTATTTAATAATAAAATTTAAAAAAGTGATGAATTTTTGCAATTTTTTTCAAAAAAAAAATTTGTAAGGGAAAGCAGTTAATTGTATTGGTGAAAATCATCAATGATGACAGGTCCGGAATTGTTCACAGATTATTTGATACTGGTGCTCAAATAGCTTTCATAAGAAAAGATATTGCAGAGAAATTAGGATTGAAATCTGTAGATCAGGAAACGATGAGTCATGTACTTTTTGGAGGCAGTGAAGCTAAACAAGAGTCCCACAATGTCTACAATCTTACATTACAAAGCTTGTGTCCAAATTTCAAGTACACTATTTCAGTTTTGGATGAAAAGAAGATATGCGGTGCAATTCCACATGTAGAGAATCCTGATATTTATCCAATTTTGAAAAAGCAAAATATACATTTAAGTGATACAGGAAAATATCTGCCTGAAATAGTTTTATTAATAGCAGCATATTATCTTGGCGCATTATTGACTGGGAGAACTGAGCCGATTGATAATAATTTGGTAGCTATTAAAACAAAACTTAGATGGATGTTTCAATAAGCCATGTAAAACTGGCAACTGCTCGAATTTGCTGCCCCTCTCAGTACACAAAAAATAACTGCAAAAAATATCTAAATGACATGCAGGGCAAAAAATTACGACTACATTTAGTTTTGACAAAAACAAATTTTTTTTTTCTTTATTATTATTTTTGGCAAAACCATCAGTCACATTTTAGAGCTTTATTTCATTGCTCTTGCTTTACGTAGACAGTAGAGAAAGAATTCTGAAATGTGGAATATACATTTATAGTTCTTAAACGTTCTTAAATAATTTTTATTTTGAAAACACTTTTCACATCTAGCAACATTTATAGTAACTGTGAGAAAAAGTTGGCACTAGTATTACAATATTTGGAACTTTGTTCCGTAGATTGCACTTTAGAACTAACTCCAAAATAATGCTCTTTCTCATTCCTGTTTCGATATCCCACGATCCAAGTTTTCCCAAAATGTTCAATTGAGATAAAACTCTGAAATACTTCTTTCTTATTGGCGCAATCTTCCTTATGCCTGTCACTGTGATCAAAATTTATTTAACACTTAAAAAACGGCCAGAGCTACTTAGTCTCAAAAAGATGGCCGTAGCTGAAATTTCAGCCATTGAAGTTCTTTTCGGGTGCAGAAAAAGTTATTGTGCGATAACCTTCCCCTGTCACTTGTCCGATGACCTACGCGCATCACAACTATGGGGCTTTGTAAATTCCCTTTCATTTTCCCTCAACAGTGCAATGTTAGCTTGAGGCAAAAACTTTGAGTTGTGTTTCACATGATTAACATGCTCTCTAGAATTCTACATAAGTAACATAACCATACTAATATGCCTATGGTATATACATATCAACAGAAAAGCGAATATGTAGCATGCATGTTAATTGTGTACTTGTATGAAAACATAACATGCATATTATATGCACAGATGGATAAAAGCATACATATGTACATAAGTATGCTAATTGTGTACGTGTATGAAAAACATATATGCATATTATATGCACACGTGGCTAAAAGCATACATGTGTATGTATGTAGACGAATCCATATATCAATGTGTATACATATATTTAAAAATCACAGATTTTAATACAAATATTATATTAATTTATATTGTTTCCGGTTTCGGCATAGAAGTTTTATTCCAAAATACAGGGTGTTTATAAAGTCCTGGACCCATTTTGATGTTTAATAACTCATCAAATAATAAAGATTGATTAAAATTAATAACATAAATGGTTAGACAGACTCAAAAAGTTTCATGACCCTTGTCAATGAACTTTCACGTGTGCCCCCTTTGTCGCACGAAGAATATCAAGTCGATATTCAATTTCACGCCAGGTGCCGGCAAGCATGTCAGCATCCACAGAGGCTATTGCGGTTGTAATTCTGGCTTTTAGGTCATCAATGTTCGACACTCTCCTCCAATAAACATTGTCTTTTACAAATCCCCAAAGAAAAAAGTCCAGCGGCATTATATCAGATGATCTGGGTGGCCAAGGAACTGGACCTCTTTGCCTAATTCATCTTCCTGTAAAATGGTCATTCAAAGAACTACGAACGATGGTACCCTAATGAGGTGGTGCACCATCTTGTCGCAAAAAGACATGCGGTTGAAGCTCTTCTAGTTGTGGAAATACGAAGTTTTCCAACATGTCTAAGTATACGACTGATGAGACCATCTTTTCTGTAAAAAAGAAAGGCCCAATTACTCCGTCGTCCATTAGTCCACACCACACACTAACCTTTGGGGAATCCCTTTCTACTTCACGGTATTCATGGGGATTTTCAAATCCCCATATGCGCACATTATTGCAATTAACAATGCCAGAAAGATGAAATGATGCTTCGTCGAAGAACATTATGCGCTTCAGAAACTCAGCATCATCTCCTATCCTCCTTAGCATATCTGTTGGAAAGGCCATCCTCCTAGGCCTATCGTCCGGTTCCAAAACTTGAACAGTTTGAACCTTGTATGCATGCAGTCTTAATTTAAAAGAGAGAAAATGCAGTTAATAAGCAGACGATATTTAGAAAAGTACAGATATTTAGACTGGAAAATGAAATTATCTGAAATTAACCACACGCGCAGACAATATTTAGAAAAGTAAAGATATTCAAACCTGAAAAGGAAATAGATATAAGTTATTCCATCAATAAATGCCATAAGTTTGTTTACATCTTCATTGTTTTATGAGTTATTAAACATCAAAATGGGTCCAGGACTTTATAAACACCCTGTACAAGGAGACAAACACGATAATATACCAATTATTGATGATTTTATGGAAAGGGACTAATTCTCCTTGACTTTCTATGAGATCATCAATAATCACTTATATATATATTTGCTTCCTATATTTCTTTTGTTATAAATATTTGCTAATCCAAAATGTGGCAAGAAAGCAAAATGTGAGAAATGTATTAAATTACAGTTTTACAGCATTTACTGATTTAACTTTTAAAAAAAACTCTCATTAAATTAGCATTTACTCTTCATTTCCTAGAAGATAATCAAAATATAAATATATATGCATCCTTTTGCTTCAACATCTTTCTTATAAGAAATTGTACCCGTATTGATAACAGTCAGGTCATACCTTCAGTCAAATAACCTAATGGCATATTGGTGAAGTCGATATACCTAGGCGGTTCTCGAAGGTTCTATTCTCTACTGCAGTTAAATAAAGCTTCTGTTTTTTTCCTTCATGTACACTGAACTTATTGGCCAGTTTCATGCAGATAGATCTTAACAGAGGACCTACCAGTGGCCGAGCAATAAAAGCCGCTGAACACTGGTAGTTTAGCCCGGGATTCAAGTCCCGGCAAACGGGCCAGTTGCATGGGTGTTTTCGGGGTTTTCCCATGTGTAACATGCATACGAGACACTTCCCCTTGAAATATCTTCCATGAAGCATCCCTCCCTTTCTAGGTAGTGCCTAATGGCAGAATACATAATAAATAAACAATAATATATTCCTTAATAATGTTATTTTTAAATATGCAAACAATGCTAGCATAATTTTGCTTAATCATACAGTCTTAATTCATCTATATTATCTAATTTTATTTATATTATCAAATTTACCTTATTTCATATTTTACCTAGAGACTGAATTACTTTTTTGCATAAGCCTTTTTTTTTAATTAAGAACGAAACTGTCATCACTGTGGTGATGTAATAACGAGAAATGTTACTTTAATAACATTTGCAATTTCAGTATTCCTCACATTCTCGTGCCTAATGAAAATATGAGCTAAATTCCTGTAGAAGTGACCTGCATAATAGCATCTATATTTTGTCAGGATAAGTATCTTTATGACAATTCCAGCCTTTATACGCACATGTAAATAAAAGTCAAAATATTTGGATTACAACCAAAGTACAAAGGGCTATCCGCCCAAGGAAGAAGGGTCTTCCTGGAGGACTTTTTAAGGAAAATTGGTTGGTTCTCATGTGACACATAATGCTACATGTAGCTAGCTAGTTCACCAAAATGTGATTCGAACCTAGCTATCAGTGTTCATAGATTTTGTTCATCGATACATCCAAAATGTATTTTTTTATATTTTCCCTTTTTATTGTAATTTTGTGTTTAATATTGCTGTCTGAAGCATGCAAAATGCAATGGAATGCAATGAAAATATAATCAATAAAATCTTTTTTATAGTAAAGGAGAATATTTAAAAAAAAAACACACTAAAGAGTAAAAAAGGAGCTTTTATCACAAAAATACAAGAAAGAGCAATGAACAATAATGTAGTTGAGAGATGAAATACTTACTAATGAAAAAAGAAAACGAAACTAATATCACAAAAATACAAGAGAGTTGGTTGAATATATATATATAAATATAAGCTGTTACAAAATGTACAAAAATGAATGTGACAAATGTAACAAAATGAACGTGAATTGCCGATTTATGTGAGAAACAAATAGATAAACATAATTTTCTAGTATAAATTAAAACTGTTAATCAGGTACATGAAATTCTAAACTAAACTCAATTTGACAACAAATAAAAACTGATTAGACTACGTACTGATTTTAAGCATACCTAGAAAGAATTTGCTGCTAGGAATATTTTCATTACAACGCAAAGTCAAAAGTTAATATTCCACCATTCGACAATTACTTATGTACAAAATCTCACCATCATATGGTTCCTTAGTTTAGGGAAGAGAGATAGTAGAAAAGAGAAAAAATTCCCTTGTATTATTCCCTAGTTTCTTTATCTCAGAATTAACAAAGGCGACTTTAAGGAAAGGTTTCAAAACAGTAATAGTTTTGCTTTACAATGGCAGCTAAAAAAGGGGGTGGAAATAAATTTAGATTACCCGTCCTTTCAAGTGAAACCTTTCCAAACTGCCCAGCCTTTTAAAGGTAATTTGTATTCACAAGTTTCACTGGGGGAGGGGAAGTATGACAAAAGTATGTACTTGTTGAAATCATGTGGTGATTTCTTAAAACACTATCTGCATTAAAGACTATTTTCTTCAGAATTCTGTATGGCAAATTAGAATCTAATTATTCTACACAGGCCTCAATGATTCACATGAATAACTACTATAAAATAAAGCTTCAAGTAAAAAGTACCCCTCTAAAAACTTGCCACCTGTTTGGACCTTCAAGATGATACTGCATTTACACATTTGACATTTTTGTTTGCATGAGAAAAGTGGTTGGAAATAATAAGTACCCGAAACGTGGTAGTGAGACAAAATTAAAGAATCATTTGGATGCATTTTAGAAGCATGGTTAAAGCTCTAGTTCAAAATACTTAGGTTTCGAGCAAAATATAGGATTGCCGCAAAAGAAATAGCTGACTTGAATGACAATTGAAAAAGGCAACAATAAAAAGAAGAATACAAGTTTAATCAAAGTAATCCCTAACAGCATCAATGAACTGGTGCCAGAACAACAGAATCACTGCTACCACTTTGATCAAAAACAATGTCTCTGGAAGTGAGGTCCTCTACTGCTTGATGTATTGATCACCAAAGCATTTTTGTACAAAAAAAAGGGCTCAAGGGTTAGAAAAAATGATATTCTCTTCAGGAAATGTCAGATATATATACAGGATGGGCCATAATTTTGAATCTCAAATGGCTGATTTGCTGCATGATTGACATTTCCATATGTGGTTGGCATTACTTAATCTCTTAACGCATGAGTTTGTTTTGGCAAAATTGGTAAAAAAGGATTGATTTTTTTTGACAGAAAATGAATATATAGGTATAGTATAAGTTATTTTTTGCAATTTCAGTGGTGGGAGGTGACTGGGGAGTGGGGGTGAAAGACATTAAAATATATATATATATTATACAAAGTTTAAATGATTTGATTACATGTTTATTTTGAATTTCAAATTATGAAAATCAAATTAAATCAAATTGTCATACTTGCAAGCAGAAGAATGACTAAAAATTCAGTTTGGTATGATATACCATGAAGCATGGTACTGCACAAAGTCCAACGTTACAGTTCCTACAATAGTAGCTTGTCTCTTTATTTATCTTATTACCCCTCTCATCTCTTTCACTGCAACAAACGGCACAATTTCTACAAGGGGCCACTTTCTTTTCCGTCGGTGACACAAATTCGGGAAAGTGCCTTTTGGTTAGTATCAAAGGCCCAAGTTAGTAACCAGGCTGACCTGTTCTTTTGGGTTAACACTTTTGAATGGTATTTTTCAATTAAGTTTTCCACAAGCATTTTACGGAATTCCAAATGGTCCTGTTTTCCTCCATTTCTTTTATACAGTACAAATGAATTCCATACGGATATATCCACAAGATGGAAAAATATTTTCTTAATAGTACCCTTTTCCTCGTTTTCTTGTTGTTAGGTAATAGTGGAGATGCTGATCAAGCCGATCAACGCCTCCCATTGTATTGTTGTAATCAATTACAACTTTCGGCTTGTTTATTTGAGTATAATCATTGGCTGTTTTACTAGTATTGTAATGATCTGTGTTATGGATTGCTGAAAGCATACAGACATCTTTTCTTTCTGTTTCATCACTATTACTTTCCCTTTTGAAATGCTATAACATCTCCCTTTTTCAATTTTTTATTTCTAATTTCAGACAGAACTTCTTTTCTGGTACTTTTCAGAGTCTCGTAGGTATCTGTTTGCCGTTTTACTAGGAAATCCGCTAATTGTGGAGAAGTATAAAAGTTGTCAGTTCTCAAACAGTACCCTTTAAATGGTTCAATCAGTGATAACACCACTTTAGTTGATACCGGCATTTCTCGATATGCATCGCTCATATTCGTTCCTTTTTTGGATAATATATAATGGACATATATATAATTTAATAATTTTCCATATATGATGGATGAATATAAGTAACCGGTTTTTGACTCGCAAAGAAGGTACATTTTTATTCTGAAAGGAGCTCGTTTCAGTGGTATATATTGCTTCCATTTTATTCGGCCTTTATACAGTAGTAGATTTTCGTCTAACACTTTTTATTTATACGGTGAAACACAGGCAGTATCTTATTGAGCTTGGGATGAATCTCAGCATCGTAAGTTTCATTGTTAGAGAAGTGAACAGATCTTTTTATCTCAGAATAGTGACGAAAGCTAAGGAGCTTCGGAAAAATAGGTGATTGAAAAATTTCAACTTTTGACCAATACATCCTTACCTCAGGTTTTCTAATTATTCCTTGTAGTGTAGTTATGACTAAAATATATATGATTCTTCCATGGTAATCGGTGACCATTGGTTCTGTGATAATCCTGGATGTTGAAATGCATATCTATTTCTTTCAGTTAGAATTATGTCCATGAGAGAGTTATCAAAAAATAATTCAAAGTATGACAAAACATCATAGCAATTTGTCAAAGTAAAAAAACCGCCAGAGTTTGCTTCAAATTGAAATCTCAGTGGTGCAATGTTTGATTGATTTGTACTAATTTGATACCAATTTCTTGCTATATCCAAAATCTCCTCATCATTGCCTTCCGAATCACTTCCATCACTCAAGAAATCATCACTTTCGTCACTGAAACTGTCTGATAAATTGGCATATTCAAAATGATCATCATCACAGTCGCTCATTATCAGATAACTTTTTCTGAACAATTACAAACACTTAGTAAAAGTTAATCTGTGGTTAACTGCTTACTTTTATGATATTTACATAATAAAAGTGGATATATTATCTTTTTCACACCAAACAACTGCTTTATCAAACCAAACCAAACTTAGAGCTAATCATCAAAATGCACCGCCTGGTTTACACAAGGAAAATGCTGCATAATGGTGCCGTCTATGTTAAATAAGTTTAATTATAAATCTAGCCTATCTCTTTTTAATTGTACAAATCTCAGACGGGCACTAGAAATAAAATAACATGAGATACAAGAGCAACCGTGTGAAACACAGGCATATGCAAATTTGCCGGTAACTTTCGCCCATGGCAGGCATGGGTAAATGCATTAAGGGGTTAAAGCAACAAGACTTTCATGTCAATTCACAAATGCTGGTTGCTTAGAGTACACTTCAGAGCGCATCTGCTCCAAATTTGTACAGCATTAAGAAGCATTTATTGTTTCACCTCATGGAAGGAACAAACAGGGAATACAACCAGCAGAAAATCACTAAATAGTAAACATCTTTGGATGGAAAGATTACTTTCTAGAATATATTTTACATGCAATCACTGGAATTAATGTGTAACATTGTCAAAGAAGAACCACTGCAAAGAAATGTGTACCATTATCAATGAATATCCACTGCAAAGAAACGTGTACCATTATCAATGAATATCCACTGCAAAGAAACGTGTACCATTATCAATGAATATCCACTGCTCATCACAATTAGTTGTGATGAGCAGTGGATATTCCATACCATTCTTCTTTACTTCTTAAGACAGAAAAGCACATTTCCAAACAATGTGCTATGTTCTCATCAATAACTGTGAGACACTCATTCATCAAACTTTCTTACTTTTTCTACTGTACATTTATAGTGTCAAATTACATAAAGCGAGCGATCTTCTGTACAGTTTTATCATGGATCTAATTCGATTAAATCATTTATTTCATTCAAATTAATGAAGGGAGGGCGACAGCAACAGGGTTCATTTTGAATCCCCATATATCCTCAGGAAAATTTTACAAACAATGGCAAGTAGATCTCTTATTAGCTACTCCTGCATCAAATACTTGTACCGACTGTTTTTACAGTAGCTCTTGGAGAATTCCCCAGTCTGAACTCATAAAGGTACAGCAACCTTAATTTGGATTCCAAGATTGACTTGATGCTGACTGCATGCAACGTTTAATACTCTTTGAAGGAAGCAGAAAACTACAATTGTATGTCACATGACATAAAAAGTGTGTATATACCTCAGCACTTGTTTTCTTCCACAACAAATAGAAACCTAATATCATTCAAAGGCCATGTAAAAAAAATGGTAGCGCCTAAAGCCACCAAATTTTGAATACACATAATCCTCCACCGGAACATGTGCACCCATAAGCCAGAATTTTAAAGTTGGAATTTTTTTCAAAAAAATATTTAATAATTTGTGAGAATTTAAGAAACTTGTACAAAAACTAAATGATATAAAAGCTCTGTGTTGTCACTCAGCAAAGCTTAAGATATTTGTCTTTCAAATTCAATAAAAAAACTCAAATTTAAAAGAAATGTGCTGCCACTGTCCCATATAAAACATTTAATTGAATTTATATTACATAATTTTTATTTTCAACATGCCAGTTTGCAAAGCACGAGATATTTAACTTTTCTTTGAAATTTATTCTGTTATTCACAGCACATTACTTTAAAAGCAATAAATGCAGATTCATTTCAAATATTTATTAGCTGGACCAATGAAACTGCATTTGTTCGGTTCATTTAAGTTGCCATATAGTTTTATAACTATTTTAGGTGGCTGGCCATGAAAGCAGTTAGTCCAACACAAAACAGAATATTGTTGTTTAGCAAAAGAGCAAGTTAGGCCAATCATAATAATTAGAAAAAAGAAATATATATTTTATTTGGCTCAGAGTACGAAAAAGAACTGTGGAAAAAGAAGTTATTTGATCACATTTTAGAAGATAATCATATATATTTCTACCACAAGATTGATTAAGTTTCATGCAGTTTTCATAGAGCAACCAGTTTTATGATTATTTCAAAACATTGTTCATAATAGTTTATTCCATAGTTTGTTATATATGATTGGTTATCTGGCTGTGATAAAGCAAAGCACATGCAAGCTATCTGCTTACGGCAGATTTTCCCAACAAAGGTCCCATGTCCTACAGTAGAAACAATTCAAAGATTAGTTCATATAAAATCAATATATTTAGCCATTATTACATGAATATTTAAAAGCCCAAATTCAGCAATTTCTTATATTCATTCATTCATTCAAATAAACGTACTAGTAATCAGCTTTGACATATTAAGATTTATTTTAAAAAATACTTTATGTTTTAATACGTATATTTATTTCTTTCAGCCTCATGGTAAAACGAGCACTGCAAGTAAAAAAAAAAGTTCAGTATTCAGAAGAATATTTAAAATTTAGTTTCATACCCTGTGTCAATGATGAGAGGTCACCTTTTTTTTATGGCAATAATGCTTGACCAATGAATGAATTAAAAAAGGTTGTCTTCAGCACACTTGAAAGCAAAATATAATGCTCATGCAAATTCAAATTACTTATCAAATCTTAAATAAGAATTTCAGAAAAGAAAAAACCAACATTAAAGCCTGTTTATTGCTCATACTGCAACTATAAAACTCTCTTGAGGCAAGTTATGAAATTTCCTTACTTAATGCTCAAAATCTGGGAAAAATCATATACTATGGGTGAGAATTTAATCAAATCATCAATGTCAACATATCTCAAAAAGGTACTGGAAAAAGACATGAAAGCTATGCCTCCCTGTAACAACACTGTCAGCCAAAAATGAGTGAACATACCGAAATATAACTTGCCGAGCAGCTGAAAACACAAAAATTTTCATTGCAAAGGATGGATCAATTTATATAGATAGTTGAGCTGTACTAATAACTGCTGTAAAATATGTTGATAATGATGATTTTGCAAAATGGTTTTCTGTAAATCATTACAAAGCATAAGTACCTTCTAATAATAATATATATATATATATATATATTTGATTCAATTACAAAATTACCAATATATAGCAGTACTGTATACACGAATTTAAAATATAACATTTTGTCTTGCAGACAATGCTCCTTATGTGATGAGTGAGAAAAATGGCTCCTTAAAATTGATGAAAGATGAGAATCCAGAAATGCTTCTTGTGCATTTTGTTATTCATAGCAAAAAACTTGACAGCTAAAAATATTTCATCTGTTCCTGATGAAATATTAAAATCAGTTATAAAATGTATCAATGCTACAACAAGAAAAGCCAAATATGAATTCTACTTTTCATCAGCTATGGAAAATCCATCATATTAACAACGATTACTCTCAAGTAACACTGGGATTCTATATCTGGTAAGGTTAGATTAATGAATTAACCCTTTCCGTACGGGTGTGTCGTATATGTCACGATAGCATTCGGTTCATCTGTGGCAGGTGTGATGTATGTGTCTCAGACAATTAGCACCTGGCTAGACCGCTGTAACGTATACGTGACAGTCATATGGAATGAAATGTAAATAATTTTAATTCTAACAGATGGCACCCTATGCCCATGGTCCTGACATAAATGGGAATTATGATGCCTGAACTTTGACCTTGGACTGTTTCATTTGATTCTGAAGGGTAGATAGCAGGATTCAGTAATATAAACAAGTGTGCTGCACACGAGTTTTTGTTTATGTTTCTTTCGGGTAGCTTTTTGACAGAAGAGTACCTGGCTAAGTCCAGTTTTTACTTAGTTTCTTCTTTTTATAAGTACTGCAGGGTGTTCTTTCTTTTGTGTGAATAAGTTTTTCGGGTTTTTTTATGTTAAGTTGTCAAAACGAAAGTGATATTTAGATGCCATTTCACCCATCAGAAAGGCATTTTCCATCTTTAATTCTTAATAAGAACAAAGAAAAAATTAGAAGACGACGCATCGTTTGCTCCCAAGCTACAAAGAGGTAGCGAGCTTTGGGAAAAACATCTTACTTTGAGTGCAAAGATTGTAATATGCTCCGAGCGGATCAATGCTTCAGAATATATCACAGAAAACAAATTTTAGATTTCACTGCAAATATATATATGTATGTGCTGATGTGCCTGTATAGGTTTATTGCTTTACCTTAAATATTTTAATTGTTGTTTAACAAATGCTGAAAGTTTGTTTTTAAATTCCTCTTTGATTATATTATTAACCACATATATCATTACAATTGCAAAATTTATATGTATTTAATTCTGTAATTCACCAGGCATAAAATTCCTCTTTGATTATATTATTAACCACATATATCATTACAATTGCAAAATTTATACATATTTAATTCTGTAATTCACCAAGCATAAAGATAAATGCATTTTCTGAAATATCTGAAAAAATTGAGTAAATACGAATAAAAATGTATTTTTGCCGAATTTTTTATCAAAATTAGGCTTAGCAATTGAGAACACGCCATCCTGTGGGGACATCACAGAAGCCCAGCGCTCCATCTCACAGCAAGAGGCTAGGAGATCGGACTCCCATCCAGAAAGGGTTTAGACAAAGCAACTTGAGGGTTATGGAGACTTTCTAAGAGAAGTTGGCTTGTATCCGTTTTACACATGGTTAAAACCACAAAAATACCCATGCTGTCAGCTTATTCACCAGGATTTGAATCCCCACTGAACTACCCATTATTCAGTAACTTTACAATTTGGCCATCGATGAGTTCCCAGGTATTCTGGAAAAATTATTTATTCACTCAAGGAAAGTCATTTCATATCACAAAACTAATTATTCAGTGCATTCAACTGCAAAAGAAAGCACTGAAAGTTTAAAAGCAGCACTCAAAATTTAAATCCTATTCTACTAATAATCATTACTATCAATATGGCACAGAGCCCTCTGTTCAAGAAATTTGATCAAAATAACTTTTCACTCCCAACTGCATTCTGTATGACTCATTTTGTGCAAATTGCACTGCTTCTGAAATTCTTATGAATTTTTAAGACTACCTTCCACTTTCACTTATCGGAATAACTGAAATAATTATATTCATATATTTTAATTACTGATATACATCTTTATATCTATATATATAAACTCACATTTTAATTTCTAATGCAATCAAATGACATTCAAAACACTTGTTATGCATTTTGATATATTTAATTAACTTTTGATTGTTAGTGTTTTCTTATATGGAAACTCTTTAATAAGTTCAGTTTCAATTAACACTTTATAACAGAAGTCCCAAAAATTGTCCATACCTGATTATTTAAATTGTACAGGTAATTTGAAACAAACAGGTGAATATTCCGCATTATTTCAAGCACATCTAGGCCCTAAAAATATTTACACAAATATATTAAGAGCTACTCAAAGAAAAAATTTATATAATGACATATGACATGCAATACTGAAATAAATATGCTTTATACTTGATGTATTTTCATTATACATTAATAATCTACTAATTCAAATTCCGAAGGAACAGACAACATGTATCTTCACACTATACAGAACAATTTCTATTTAGCGGTTTTGTTCATTTATAATTAAAGATCTCTAATTTGACAGACAATTTAGAGATATCCCACAAAACTGGCAACAAAAACTGGCTGGTCCACAAGTTAAAATAATGTAGTGGTACTATAATGCCACATGAAGCAAAAAATGCAGAACCTAGGCCACACATTCCTAATGGTTAATGCAATATTTGTATTTTGATCTCTGAGAGAAGTCAGCTTTCCTGACATTTACTGCTGTCAATTTCCTGGTACACTTGGTAGAAGAAAACACAATCAAGCAGGAGTCAGATTTTCAAAACTTTTTGAATTAAGAGGTACTATTTTACTTTACAAGAGTAGCATATATTCCATATGTTAGCATGATTATAACTTCAGCATTGACAAAAAATAATGTAATCTTCCAAGAAAATTTGTAGACAAATATAACTATTAAATACATTCAAAATTTTTTAAACTATAATACTTTTGCTGAATTATAAAAAGCAAAACATACTGAAATAAATTAATTCAAATTTTCATTGATACACCAACTAATTTTAAATCAGCTTTTAGATAATCGCTTGTACTTCACAGTTCTCTTATACGGAAATAGCTCTCGAACAAATTTAAGAAAACTTTTGCAGGATCAATAACAATTCTCAAATGTTCTTAAAGTGCACATTAATCATCTGATAATGAAGGCCACGTTACATGAAAATGACTAACTATATGCATGAAAGTGGTCACACAGCTGTGTTGCAGATGCAGGCAGAAGTTAGGTCAGCACTTTTGTAGCACTGTGAGTGACTGAGGTATTGCTCAACCTACTAACCATTAAGCTTATGACCCAATTTTGAGGAAAAATATCCTGGGGGAACAATCTAATGGTTTTTCATCACTCTTCGTCTGCCACCAACCTCTTGGATGAGCTTTCAGCTGGTCGTGTATTTTGAAGGCCCCTCCTTGCCGCACATACATTACATGCTTACAGTAACAGACATGCTTACAAACATCCATCCATGCCATCTCCAGATTCGAACACTGGCTCATCAGTATGGCAGTAAGCAGCACTGACCACTATACCAGTTTGATGGCTCAGCTGTGGAACAATAAGACATTTATCATGATGCTTTTCAGATTACAAAGCACACTACTAGCTTCAGTTCTTTAATGCCCTTGAAAAAGGGCCAATGATAAATTAAGCTGTTTCTCCTGCAGTATATGCAATAGCAAAACAAAATTTTCAACTGCATTTCAGTTTTGTATTGCTCAAATTACTCTGGTGAGTGAAAAATACGATGATTTTTTAAAATTTAAATTGGATTTTTTCCCCTACATTGACTAATTAAATAGTTATGACATACTGAAGGTTTTCAAAGTAATTAAATACCCAATTAGCTAATACTATGAACCATAATATATAATTTGGCATGTAAAATAATATAATAATAATTAGAGATAATAAAGTAAGAAGTCCAAAATTTGGATTAATATTTTTTAATTTTTTAATGTTAATTAAAATTTGGATTGGTAATGAATTATTAGTAAGCCTATTATACAGGAAACATGAACCGGAACTTAAAGATATTCTAAAATTAATATGAAAATTCATCAAAGCAGTGAAAAGTACACATGAAACATTGCAAAAAATTTGACAAAAGAAAAACATAATAATCTCCCTTGTTCACCACTTCAAACAGAACTTGTCAAGGGAAGAGTGTTTGAAACCTTAAACTAGGTGATTAATGAGTTCCAAATAAATATTTTGTTCCTTTGGAACATCTGAGAGTTAAAATCATTCTGAACAAATTTCCATAATAATAATTAATATTACAAGTCAAAATTGAGTTCAGAGCCTCAACATGCATTCGTACTCTCAGAAAACAAATATACACTCGTAAAAATAATTAAGGGTAAATAACTAAATATTAAGAATAATAAAAAAAACTAAGCAATAAGTATAGTACAAAAATTGAAATAATACTCACTACGAAAACTGAAAATTGAAAGAGTAGGGGGGTGAGAATAAGAGAATTAAGAAATTGCAAGGAACAAATCGAAAAACGCGATTTAGTAACTAGATACAGGTCCTTTTTACAATAAATAACTAGGGTGTCTTGATCACTTAAAGTCATTGTGTTTTTATTACAAAAATTTAAAAGAAACTAATCAGCAGCAAAAATTTAAAAACCATTCTGTAAAAGTACCCCAAAACTAAAAAAAGTAGAAGCAAATATTATACATAAAAAAAACAGAAATATCTGAATTTATTCTGCGCAATATGCTGCTGTGAATCTCATCTACCTCCTCTTGATGTTGAATCAGATTTTGATTGAATTCCTATTTCTGTATTTTTATATTGCTTTCAGAAATTCTTCTGGTTTAAAAACAATTAGTTGATGCTTTCTACTAGAAAATTTTGGAATTTTACTGGTTTTGATTTTATTTTTTCATGTCTTTGTGAATTAGGTTCTAAATTATTTACTTATACATTAGATATATATATTTATTTATATAATGTGCTAGGTGTGCTCTAGTTCCGAAATACCTTATTTTTCCAAAATGATGTATAGAATTCATGAACTTTCTTACCATCTGTTCACCACTGGATCATCTTGACAGCAGTAATAAAACTACTGCTCAGGCAGCCAACCTGACAAAGTATGAAAGAGCAATTTTACTGCCACCCCTCAGGAAGGTATAAGCTGACTGAAAGATAATGAACACTGTATCATCCGTCAAATATGATGGAATAACTCTAGGTGAAATCAGTTTATTAATGAGAAGGGTGGCATATAAATGGTCACACACGCTTTTCCAGGTGCTCCTGAGAAAACGCTTTAATGAAGTACTCTATATTAATGAAATCTCAGATTATTTAGCTATGCTTTCCTCAACCTGTCAGTCCTAACCTTTTCGTAAAGAATGAGCTCACAAATCTTAGAGGAATGCATTTGTTACTGTCTTCTTAAAAATGACAAAAGCCATCGACTGTACTGCCTAGGGAAGTTTTCAAACTTGAATCAAACAGAGAAGGCTTGGGTAGGAAAGGTGATGTTTGCTAACCCATGCTTTTAATGAGTTAAGAATAGCATTCACTGAATTTGGTCCAAGAAATTATAAATGGTTTGGTTGCTGGGACGTCTTGTTACTGTGCCTCTTACATAGTCTCCGTAGATCAACATATTTCATAGTAAAAGTGCTTTTGTGCTTTTTTATATTTATATAGTATGCCTAAATTTTTTAAATTACTCTAAATAAAACTTATTATGATTGCCTACATATCTGTACATTTTTCAGTAAATCAAACATTTGTACCTTCTGTTAGTCACTTTTCTTCTCTTGCTGAAACTGACTTTACAACTATAATTTTAGAGATGTACATAAATACTAATAAGATAAAATTTCATTTAAATTTATAATAAGCAAAATTTTATATTTTAACCATACTTACGTGTACAGAATGCTTTTCAAGCTTAACGCAGTTTACTTATGCATATTTACACACTATTAAGAGAAGACATGAACATGGCTTAATTTATGCACATGTATCTATGTTCTTCTCAGTTTATACATTAATTGACAACATGCAAGAAAATTAAGTTTTCAAATGATTTAAAAAATAAACATCCAAGTCATAACTGGGTTATAAATAATTCATTTACGTAAGTTCTTTTTCTATGAAGCTGCACAGAAAACACTCTGTGCAGAAACAGAATGATTCATAGTAAGTGTCAAATTTCTCCACCATTTATAAAAATAATGATTAGTTAATAAGCACAGGAATCACAACTTTAATCTTTTCAGCAACAGTATAAAACATAATTTTAAGATTCTGTAGTCCGAAGCTTAAATAATCAAAAGTTGTTCTTCAAATAACACTCTGTAAATAATACTTCTCTTCAAACGTTTTGCACAAAATTCACAGCATATGAACGAAACTTGTAATAACTGAATGTGACTGTTACAAGTGCTTTAATGCACTCTTTATAGGGAAAAAAAAGTCTGAAATGACATCATCCAGGAAAGAATAATTTGCACTGCAGTGCAAAGTGAAAACACTTTTTGACTTAGTGGCAAAATGCCTCATTTTGAGCAAAGGGTGTCTGAAAAAAAGAAACTTGGATTGTTTTGATATGAACCTAATCATTGTCATGCCACAACCACATTATTTACCAGATTTCTCTCTATTTAAGATAATTCTATGGAGTCAACATCTTCAGACAATTTAAGTTGTTCAAAATGACATGACAGTCCATTTGTAATACAGAATAAGACATGCATTCTTCCAATGTTTCCAAAACTTTCAGGATTATTGGAACAAGTATATATGCTTCACAGATTTTACTGAGAAAGCAACTATGAAAAAAAATTTAATATTTGATACAGGATATTCTACAGGCATTTTATGTAAACTTCTTGAACACATTATTTAAGAACTCTTAACCGATAGCTAAAAATCAGAAGCTTACCTGCATTATATTACCTTTATAACAAATTTATACAAATTATTTCCTTAGAAACAGCTCAAAATGAAATCAAACTGATTTTACTTGAATATTAAATATGGAAATGACAATATTAAAATTACTATAACTATGTTAAAAATACTTATTTCTGTTAAAAAAACTCACATTATAATTTAATGAAGATATTCTTAAGACTAACCTGTTCTAGAGTCTGACTAGGTAAATAAGCTTCAACTGTTATAAGGCCATATTTATATTTCGCTAAACTCCTCATTTCTCCATACGTTTTCCAATCATGTAATGCCACAGTTGTTAGGTTATAAAATACTTTTTCTAAATAATGCTCCACATATGCTAAAAAAAAATGTGGCATACTATCAGTCTTCTAAAATTTAACACAGTCCACTCTTATTTTACAATATTAGAAACAAGAAATTCTTATTGCAGTGTTACTATACAAAGTAATTTTATGTTTAATAAAATAATAAATCTCAAATTTCAGATGCAAAAAAAGTCGAAATCTGTTTAAAGAAGCGTCCTTAGAGAGAGAGTTAAAGTTACTTTTAAAAGCAATGAATGAGCTGGACTTTCTCTCGCACGAAAGAAATTTGATCTAGAAAATTCAACATTCTCCCAGTTTCTCAGTACAGAAGTTCTATATATTAATGTTACTACTCACTGATCAGATGATAAGACTGTAGAAACATTAGTTTACAGTCATTTTAAGCACGCATATATGTTTTATACTTTCCAAACCACTTTAGATAATACAAAAGGCATGCATATAAACAATAAGATTCAAAATTCTTTGGCAAAATTCTAAGAGCTCATAGAATGCACCTGAAAATAACATTTCATCACATAACACACAGGTGAAGCAACGAAGGCAAAGGGAACAGCAAATATAAGAATAACAAAGAACACACAGAAAAACTGAACAAATTATAGAAGCTGCTCTAAAGAACAAAAGCCAACATGAGTGTAAGCTTTTGGCAAAAATACAAAGCATTTCTTGAACAGTTGAAACAAATTTTGGCAATAAGATCCTGACTGAAATCAATGAGGCTTTTCAAAGAGAAAGGAACATGACCAGATCTGAAATTCGATAATCATTCTAGTGATGGGTTCACCCCGATCTATCTATTATTCCGGGATTGCTGCATCCCAGACATTTGAGGTGAAACGGAATGGTTCTTCGAAACAATCCTTCCAAGCTGAAACATGATGTTAATCCACCATACTAGAACCACATACACGTTTTAATGTTTATGGAACAGGATACAGTAATCCTGGCATGACTACTTGCAAAAATAACAGGTGCATTCTGGTTAAAGACATAAGCCAATCAAATGGTCAAGAATGATTCCTACATAACTTATTGAGATACTGCTACTAGTATAAATGTGGAAGTGTGGCGTGCAAATTATTTGCTGCTCCCACATAACGATTATGGTAATCAGAAACTCCTTCATGTGCATTCTTCAGTAAATTCTAGATCCACTGCAGTCTGCTAAGAGTGGCCAGAGTGCAAAATTAATATGTCTTGTTATCTGCAGGTATCAAGGCTTGTATCTTGTGCACATGGTAGGAGTTAATTATTCATCTTATAGTGCATGCCACACCATTAACTGGGGCATACTTATAGCATAGAAAATTTCTTGACTGTTACAATCGGGATGCTTCTAACCTAGTGAAGAATTATTCTGTAACATATGATGTTCTCCCCTGTACCTTACAAGATGCTCACACACACTCACTCTACTCATATATTCACAATCATTCAAAAGTTTCACAATCTAGTATATATCTTATAGGAAAGCATAAGGTTTCCTTTGTATTTTTGTTTGCAGTTCCATATATGGAATGCACATATGACTTCTGATTCATGAAACTACTAATTCCTCCCGAAACTGATATTCAAAATGAAACTGTGAAAAAAAATTCTCCTTCCTCCTGAAGAAGAGGTACTTTCATCTGACTCATAAGGCATTACTTAAATCCATGCTCAAAAAATTGTTTTGCCTAATTTCAAGTTTTACATTGATGTTTCCTCTTCCTGTTACATTTTTTGCTACCAACAGATATATTTAAGACATTTCTTACAGTTTTATTTGCAGATATTTTTTTCCCTTCTGAAGAGGAGGGATCTGTGTTTGATTGCTTCAGAAATCTGTATATTTTCATTTTAAAATCTATGCCAACACAAGGTTGATGCTTTGCTTAGTTCCAGTTTGTACAATGGCAGGTATCTCTTATTATTTCACTGAATTGTCTTGTTTCTTGACACTTCTAATCAGATGATAGTACTTATATGCTCATTCAATGGATGTATGAATAATTATACTTGAGAGAATATCCTTCTACAACTCATTTTTTTAGGGAATATAATATTTAATCCCTATGTTCATAATCAAGTTCACTAATTTTTCGACACTGCCAAATCTCTAATACAGATTTAAAATTTCTTTTTTCAATGTCCTTGAATGTATACATGAAAAACAATTTGCTAAAGCTTTTATCGCAGCAGCAATTTGCTACTACTGCTTCAATTTTTTTTCTTATTTAATTTCTTCAATAAGGGAAGGAAGTTGTGGCACATATCATACTTCTGTATATTAAGGGCAAAAATTTAGTCTGCTGTTCTTTTGCCCAAAATATAAACTTGGAATAGTGATCCTGCAGTTAAGAGTTTTACCACATTAAATTCCTGAAATGAAAACATAAGCTTCATTGATATGCTGTCAAAAATGTCAAAGTCAGTAAGAAATATATCTGCTAAGAAATTCACATTGTTTAAAGGAATGGGGGGAAAAAGCAACCTTTGTTTGGTATAGAATTTTTAACATTCACTAATGGTTCCAGAGAAACTTACATTTTCAGTGATGACTTCACCTGCAACATCTACAATTCAACTGACATTATAAGTAGAACACTGTACAATCGCCACCAATTTCCTTCCTCTCAAAAAAAAAAAGTTTTTAAATCCATTATGAATGCCTTTCATGTTAGTCTGGTTATTATACCACTGCCAACTGTCAATTTCGAAATTCTTCCCTTATTAAAAAGCAGACAAGTTTATCAAAAGAAATAAGAAAAATTATAAGGTATTTTCTCCCTCCTTTCTGCATGCCTTCATGGTGTAACGGTAGCACACTCGGTGAATATTTGAGAGGTCCATGTTTGAGTCCCAGCAAGGGCATTGCTCATTTTTCTTGTCTCCTACTTCAAAACAACCTAATGACAGTGGCACCCAAACTAAAAGGTGGTGGAAGAAGATTCTTCAACACCAGGATTTGGCGATTGTGTCCCCTAATCCCCAGTCACCCTTTAAAAGGGCGAGTATAAAAAATGTTTTATTCCTCCTTTCTGCATTGAAGTAAATATAATCTCGGGGTCGAGGAGGAGTCTTCATCGTCTTTTCAAATCTTTATTATTTTCACTTATATTACAAATACTATATACAACTATTCAAATTAAATACTCTGGAATATTCACATAATATGCGCCGATATTATATGCCTGATTTCATCAACAACCATCCTTGCTGCCGTCTAAAGGCATTCTGAATAAGCTAATAGGGTTGCCGTAATATCTGACTCCCTTCAAGTGCCAGTGAAGATTTTTAATCTTCAACATGCATGCCTTCTTGGTGTAATGGTAACACACTCGGTGAGTATTCGAGAGGTCCAGGTTCGAGTCCTAGCGAGGGTATTATTCACTGTAGAATTAAGCTGCTTTTAAAAAATTTATTTATATCTAATATCTCACGAGATCTTCAGACTCGTAAAAAAAGTACCCGTACCTTAAAAAGGTGGAGAATATTAAGACCTTTTCTTATTCCCGACAGTCCAAGACACAATGCAGTGGTGGTTTTCTATCTGTCTACAGGACATTGCCTTTCTGCCCACCTGCATCATGCATTTCAAGCGATCCTATTTGTCCTTTGTGATTCTCGAGAAGAAATGGACAGGGACCACTTACTTTGATGTGGGGATCTTCTTGGTCTTATAGAAGAGTGAAGACAATGGGAGGGAAGAACGCTCTTTAAGCAATGACTTCGGTCTTTTTGCTCTTAGTTCTATAGTTTGTAACTTCTACTTATAAGATTTTAGTTCTTTGTAACTTTTTGCCTAGCCAATGGAAATAATTTTTTTTGGGGGGGGGCTGGGAATCAATGATAGATTTATGGTCAAAGTTATAAAACTACACAACATGTGCATACCTGGAATTACCTTTACTTTAAAATAAATCAATTTATAAATACAGAAAAATTTATATTCTGAAATCAATTAATAGATGGTCAAATTGAAACTATTTACAAACTAATTACAATCTAATTAAGTTATATACTCTTTTTCAGTTTCTCCTCTATATACTGAAACTGCATCATTATTACAAAGTAATCTTATTTTCGTGATGTTACAATATCCACTAACACATTATATTTGTATGCACAATTATTTTCTTCCAAGAACTGTTTTCAAAAGTAAAAATGTGTCCTTTAAAAGCAAGAAATGGAACAAATGATGTTTTAAAAAATCTCCATGTGTGTATATATTAGTTTTCAGTAGAAATAACGTAATATATAACTTACATTTTACGTTGATAAATTGATCGAAAAGCCTGAAAGAAGATATATTAAGCAAATGAGAAAAGTCCTTTAGTCCAATTTTAAGTGGATTTCTGTCATCTAGTTGAAGATGATAATGACAATGAAGACGAAGCTCAGTTTCAATATCATTGCATAAAGGATCAAGCAAATGCTAAAAAGAAAAAAAGAAAAGAAAGAAAAATATATAGAGAGACAAGAGAGACTAAAACTTAAATAATTAATTAAATACTATTAATGCCACACAAAATGCTTGAAATTAATTTATAAAAAAAATAAGAATATATGCCTACCAAAGTGACACGTTATTTAACATAAAAAAGGTGAAAATTCAATAAGGATGGTATTGAGCATAAACTTGGAAATCAAATTTGAAATATATGTAAATTAAAATGAAACAATGAAGTAAATGAACAAAAGTTAAGTCCTCAATTTTTTGATAATTCTTTCGGCAGCTCCTTGACAAAGATCAATGAATTAAAAACTTCATTTATTTATTTATTTTTATTGTTTTGTATTAATTTACTAATACCTCAGTTTGATTTCCAAGTTTTTGCTTCATGTTTTTTAAATACTGCCTTCTTCACATCACACAGATTGCCACTTTTCCCAACTACACATTATATATATGTGCATATATGTATGTATGTTGCAAATTTGGATTACACACTGTTTATAAATGTCATAAATTTTTAAAATGTAATGTGAAGCAATGATTTTATCACATAATTAATTCCTTATGCCTAAAAGTTTATTTACAATACACATCAAATTAATGAATGTAAAGCTTGAAGTTTTGCAGCAAGACACACAATTTTCTATTGCACTGCTCTCCAAAAGTGAAATAAGAAAGTACTGCAATTTACATGACGGACAGTTTGGGAAATTCACAGCTTCTGCGGTTTTTTATTTGACTCTGGTACCCCAATTAATGGTTTAACTAAGAGATAGTGTGAATCTGTTGCAATTATAGAAAATAAAATTGAGAACTCAGATTTCAGGATTAAATGATGATGTTATTCTTGTTAAATGAAAGTTATGCATCGAAATTTCAAATTTACCTAATCATTTTGTTAGTCTCATAACTTGTCATAGTGCCTAAAATAATAAATATAATATCTGCAAAACACAAATACAGATCTTTGTAATCTAAGCCCCTGTACTGAATTTGACAACACAGAAAGATTGATAAGTTAATTAGCGGAATGCTATTTTTCGATACGTTAAATCAGAAACTTGTATTACAGACTCCCATTCGATGCTGTCTCTTTAAAACATTTTCTTCAGGAATATAATGATTTCGGATACAAGGATGAGGTTGTTGAGTGTTGAAAACCTGAAAATTGCTACTATTTGCCACACCACAGTGTTGATAGACCTGATATATCATTAATGAAATCGCACACTGTTTTTAATAGCCCAGTTTCCCCCTCTTCTAGTAGCAAGCTCTCACCTTATATCTTTAAACCAACTTAAAAAAAATCTGATGTGTACACCACACAACTTCCTTCTGTGGAATATTAAATTATACACAATTTTCCTGCATTTTATTTAAACATATTGAATTAACAGTTAACGAATTTTGAATTACATCTACTTTGTCGATAGCGCATAACCCACAACAGAATAAATGCACTTTTTAAAATTTACCATATTTATTTACCATAACTACACTTCGGCGCTAAACACAGACGATTCAGTGCCGCTTACCTAATGCGAATCCGCTACTAATTAATTCAATTGCCACTTTGCAAAAAATACATAAAAAGTCAAAATATTTTCAATAAAAATTGAAAGATATAGAAAAACATAAAACACCAAGTACAGTTAAAACAATTTTAAAAATTCAATTAAAATTACAATTTGTACGCAAAAACAAGCTAACAACTTAAATGATAATTTTAGAATGAATCAAGCATAATTTAATTCGTAATAATAAAAGAAGACATTACTTTGTTGTCGCGAAGCTTTGTTTCTCTAGATTGGCAACAAATCCACTATTCCGTTAAGCTCCAAATGTAAACAAATATGTGTGCTCTCATAACCAAAAATTAGGCTTAGCCGCAGTTAAAAAACTTTTAAATTAATGATAATTCCACAATTAATGCATGCAGGTTAACTAAAGGCATAAAATCTTAACCGAAAGATAAGAACAAAATTAATTCAATCATTTTTAAAGCAAAAAATGCACAAAAGAAACTGAGCTCACTGAGGCAAATAACAGAGTGGATATATATATATATATATACATTTATATACATTTGGT
>KK113238.1:167693-182685 GCA_000611955.2 Stegodyphus mimosarum
TAGGATCATACTCTAGCTCTGTGACACAGCTCTGTTGTTCTAAAAATTTTAGGTATTTTTTACCATTAAAAGATTAAAACCTTATTAAAAGATATTTTCTTACTCCTATAAATTCTATGTCAGTGTCTGAATCGTTTTCTTGCTGTGGCGAGTTCAACTCAGAACC
This sequence comes from Stegodyphus mimosarum, assembly GCA_000611955.2. NCBI lineage: Eukaryota > Metazoa > Arthropoda > Arachnida > Araneae > Eresidae > Stegodyphus > Stegodyphus mimosarum. Next base: position 167,860 of record KK113238.1, read on the forward strand.
AATGATTTCATCATCAGTCATCTGATATGCCCGTGTTAGCTTCATCTGAACGCATCATCCATATTAAAAACCTCTTCTGGGCTAAGATTTTTTTTTCTGCCAATAACACAGAATCATTATTATTCCGTAATTATGACGTCATTATTGGATAAATATTTTTTTTTTTTCAGTATTTCATTCTCCATGTTGCGATTTCAGGAACCTATAAATTGAATGTTTATATTTTGAGATGCAATGCAGATTTTAGGAGTTGGCAGATTTTTGGTATTTGACTGTACTTCATTTATAAACTATTATATACTTATTGTATACAGATTTTTGCTATAATAAAGCAAAGCATGTCTTTTGTAGCCAAGTGTTGTGACAAATCCAGGGCAAACTCGTTTAATTTTCCTACCTTTTTCTTGAAAACATTTTGCGATGCAACAAAGGTTGTCTCTACACTAATCTATAGGTTTATTTTATTTAACTGAAAGAAATTTGACTTCATTACAGAGCAACAGTTGGTATTACTTTCATTTAAAATTAAAGGTGGAAAAAAATTTGCATAATTATGACCTGGCTTGCTTTTCAATAAAGTATGATTCTCAGAATTTGAAATTTCTATAATTTCTATTTGATTTACATTTCATACACAGTTGACACTCATTACAACATTTTTTTAAACACAAGGCATCATTATAATGAGTGGCAGCTTTATATTAATATATCTGTATGTCGTAGAGACATTAGGTTATTTCGAAAGCAAGAGAGATGACAAATGATCAATGCCTTTGCCGGGACTTGAACCACGGATCTCTGGAATACGTGCCCAGCATGCTGACCACTACACCACAAAAACATACAAAGAAGGGGTAAGAAATACTTTATATACTCCCCCCTTTTAAAGGGCGACTGGGGTTCAGAGGACCCAATCGCCAAACCCCAGTGGTGGAGAATCATCATCCATCACCTTTTTAGTTCGGGCGCCAGTTGTAGAGACTTTAGGTTATTTCAAAAGTAGGAGAGCTGACAAATGAGCAACGCCTTCCCGGGTCTCGAATGAACCATGGACCTCTGGAATATGCACCCACTGTACTGACCGCTAGAACATGAAGGCATGTGAAGAAGGGGACAGAAATACCTTATGATGTAACAAAATGTGTCATTGTTCTTTTAATGAGCATGTATCTTTTAAAGGCAGAGAATGACTTCACTTTAGACCCATAATATACATTAAATTGGAATTTGTAGGATCAGATTAGATTTTCAAAACAAAGTCATAATGTTTGTTAAAAAAAAAGAAGCCACATATGGTTATGCATGTGCATGTGAATGCACTGCACTGCACTATAACTTAAAGTAATTGCAAGAGAATATTTAAGTACTTATTTGATGCTTTGTAGGTGCATGTGCATAAATGCAGTTTAAAATTTTTGTACATTACACTATACCATTAAAGTGACAATATTTCTTCTCTGAATTTTGTGGAGTTGTTAATTTTTAGCAAAAAACATTCTTAGAAAACTTTATTGTAAATTTTAATTAATTCTCTATGAAAATTCATGTACTAGAAATTTGAAGCTTTCACGTGTAAATCTGGTTGCTAAACAACTGGCATTATTTAAGCTAGTTTAGTCAATTGTATCTTCTATCCAAGTGTCATTGAAACATGTTTTATTTTAGTGATCAGTCTGATTTAAACATTTATTATTTTAACTCCTCAATGCACATCTATCTTTCCCTGGGAATTAAGCCCTAGATGGAATTTCAGACTTTTAAGGAAAGAAAAGCCCTTACTCACAAGCTAAAACCTTATTCTGTAGGATGTCCAATAAATTTATGACAGCTTTTTTGAGAATAGGCACTTTTTTCATTTGTAAAGAAAGGTAAAGGTTCCTTAACGCACTGCAAGTTACAGTGAGCTTAATGTAGTTATATATTAAAATAAACGGTTTAAACAAGTACAATGCTAATGATTTCATCTAAAAGAGTACCTGCAGACTTTTTGGAATGGTGAAACCAAATATGGGAATGGTCAGCTGTACAAAACCCTTCTGTTTGTTCTCAGCTTATGGATCATTTCTCAGATTCAAGGCAATTATTTCTTTCTTTTTACTTGTCACATTCTGCTTAATAGCTAGAATTACTTTGTCAGTCAATTGCGGTCAGAAAGCGTTAGCCTCTTCTTCATTTTCAAAGACTACACATCTCCATAAGAGTTTTCAATCATATTTTTATACCATTTCATTGGATCTCTCTATTCTGATTAGTCACACTTTAATTGCTTATTTTACTCTTTGCTGGAAAAAGAATGATCTTTGCATCTATCAACCCAGTGTTCACTTTTTAATTAAAACTGCAATTCCAGTCAAGTCCCCAAATAAGACAAGGTCAATATTTTATTTTATTATTTGCCCATTTATTATTAAATTATTTTATTATTTATTTTTGTTCTATCTTTTCTGATACCTTTCCAAAAGACTCCATCATTTCTAATTTTAGAAAGTAAGAATGTTTACAGAATGTTGCATTATTAGAAAAAAAAATACAGCCACACCCACATTCAAAAGTTAAGCAACAAAGTCAAAACAGAGGGTAACATGAAAAGTACTCCTTCGAATCCACTGAAATTTGCACAAAGGTTAGGTTAGGTTATTCAATTATGGCAAAGCACACGAGGGCTATCTGCCTAAAGGGAGGGATGTCTTCGTGGAGGACTTTCTAAGGGAAACTGGCTCATATACATGTTACACATGGGGAAAACCACGAAAACGCACATGCAGCCAGCCCGTTCGCGGGATTCGAACCTCGGACCGAACTACCAGTGTTCAGCGTCTTTACCGCTCAGCCACTTAAACTTGCACAAAGAAGGGATACAAGACAAAATATTAACATGAGGAAATGCAAAGAGGTAAACAAAAGCACGGAATTTCGGAAGCAAGGAAGTTTCTTTGGTGGCTTATGTTAATACAGAATGTGATGAACTTTAAAAGAAACACTTGCCCATGAGCACTAATTTGCAATATGAAAATCATCAGTGGTGAATAGGAGGTTGCTTCAATTTGATTCCATTTCCACAAGTGACAAAAGATGGAATGATCAGTATTCGGAGAATAGGCTACTTTTGACTGTTGCTGGTCCGTTTTGAGATGCCTTGTTTTCTTCTATACCCTTTCACGTCATGCTATATATGCATTTTCCAGAATTTGATTACTGCAGTTTGCCTTCTGAAATCATAATGCAGAGCTAGGAATTCTGCATAAAACAGAAAATTTTTGCCTAGCACTGCCTGTTAAAAAAATGTTGAAATGCAAAACTTTTCCTGTGGCACAGTTATTGTGCATGTACGCATACTTATGCATATTAATTTTTTATTACATGCTGTTTCTTTTGGTAAATATGCAAATTTTCCTGTCTGTTCTTTAAATTTTGGACAACAGCATTACATTAAATGCATGCGCATATAAATAAATCATACAATAAAGTCAACTCTCAATATAAAAGCTTTGAAATGAAAGAAAAATTTGTTTTTTAAACCTGAAAATTTTTGCAGCTGGAATGACTTTCAAACTGATAAAAGTATGCATATATTTCAATGAAAGAATATAGTGAAGCTACATTATCAGCAGGTTTGATCACATTTATTTTTTGCTTGTCTGATAAGAGATTTATACTTTGCTCATAGAAGCAGTACATAAATTCCAGTTAACCCATTCATGGGCTCACCCTTCGGAACAAAATGCTTTGAAAACAGCTGTATTTTTGCCTAACAACTCCCTCCAAAAAGGTCTGTTTTGCTTTCAGGAAATGCTTTTAAGATAGGCTATTGCCTAGAGTAGTGTGTTCGCTTCCCCTTAGAGAGATGGATAAGCTATAAAAGATCTCCCTGCTAATGACTAGCAGCAAGTACTTGTCCGTTAGTTTCGCATCTCAAAATCTTGATGCATTTTAGCTTGCATTCTTGTTGTAAATTCTTGTTTATTCACCGTGTTTATTTTATTTCTGTATTTGTTTATTGGTAGTCCATTTTATTTCAGGAAATTAAATTTTAACCCATTTTTAACGATCAAGTTTTCTTGACATTTTAAGTTCATATCTACTTGAAATAATATCCGTCAGGAATTTTTCAAAATTTGGTATACATATTTATATTTAGTGCTGATTTTTTTTCACAAATTGTTCACTAATAGTCAAATTAATCCTCGTAAATGCTTGATCTTTTGATCATGGGACTGATCACACAATAATTTACCTAACGTATGTAAAACAAAACATAAGAAAATCCATTTTAATTCTCATAATTTTAGTTAAATGAATTGTAACTTTTTTATAATTTTTTTTTTAAATAATATTTCTGCTTGTACGTGACTCAGTTGGAAATTACGAAATTCCCACTTACAAATTATATTATGACATTACAGTATCTCAAGAAACAATTGAAATTCGTGTACTCAAATGACATAGAATTCAAGAATGATTATATGAATACTCAATTTAAAATGAAATTCTGTTCGTCAATTTCCATTTAAAGTTTTCCCTGCTTTTTATGTTCTGTATGAGGAAAGGTATTCTCAAATTCATATACTTTTAAGGAGCTGCATTAGAAAAACGAATTATTCATGAAACGGTAAGAATTTTTCTTTAGGTAAGGTAATTCTTATTCAAGTCAATTCAAATAAATTTTCTATGCTTTACGTAACTGATTTCAACTCTGTAATATATCATATGCAAGTTTTCAAGTATGTATGATCTTAACTGAGAATGGCTGAGCATTGCCTTCCTAACAGCATTTATTCTTGGATCTTTTGATGTACTGACAAACACTCTCACTTAAGCCTCCTAGATGGCATAGTGGTTAAGAAAACCTACTGCGGTACAGACGGGTTCGAATCTCGGAGAAGACTTGTCAGTCTGTAAATGTATAGTGTCCATGTGCCATGGGGGCACTCTTAATATGCAGCGAGTCGAAAGTCCTCTCGAGAGGTTAGTAGTATGGGAACAGGAGGGGAGACCCTCGGACCCTCTCCCAGGGTGCTCTCCATCAAAATTGAGGGCGGAACTGAGTGAAGTCGTACTGTCACCTTCTTGCCAACGGCGGGCGCAATATTGCACTCCTTGCCCCGATGAATTTCGTGGATTTGTTCTGATGTTACTATCAGATAAGTGAGCTAAGTCCCACACAACACACATTCCCACGTATTTTTGGCCATTTATATGCCTTTGTCGAAACAAAATTAAAAAAGAGTTTATCTGCTACTCTTATCGTTAGATTATCGCAATTTAAATTTATTTAAGTATCGGCTCAATACCGATTTCAAATTATTTAATTTTACTTTGTTTCTGATAAGGTATTCTTATAATATGATTGTCTCATTTTCAGTTTGAATTAAGCGAAAAGTGTGTATTTGAAAATTGCGTTTTGATTTTAAAAAATAAGACACTTATTCCCTATATGCTTCCTTTGATACAGATAATTTTAACAATTTCAAATATGACTGATGTAAAATACTTTTCCCTCTATTATTCTCTTTAACACAATATAATTAATGCACTGTTTCTTTAAAATCAAGTGGAACTTATACTGGAAATTGTATGAATAGATTTAATGAAAATATGCGCAATACCCATATAAATCTAATAGTCAAGTATTCCTGAATATTGTAGATTAAATGTCATGTAAGCATTTGTCAGCAATACAATATTTCTAGCAAGGGAAAGTTAGTTTCTGCTTTTAGATTAAAATCATAACTTGAAATAATTTCCCTTCTTACAACTTCCATTTAGTTACTTCAGATGTATACACTAAAATAAGAGTGATACTACCAATTATTTTCATATATTTATATTTTATTTATTTAGCTCATTAGAAATATAAAAAAAAATTAATTCATAAAGAATTTCTAGTTATCAGCATATAAAATTATACACAATTTAAAAGGTTAAATCTGGCATTCTAATCAACATATTTTTGTTTCCTATAAAATATTTAAAAAAAAATTTAATTTAAGTACTACCATTGCTTTTAAGCTATTGAAAGTTTAGAATTATCCATTCAATATACATTTTAATGACAGCGAATTATCAAATTCCTTCTTGTGTGCTCTAGTAATACTGGTGTTGCAACTGGCAATCAGAAGTTCAAATCACATGGGAGAATTTAACTTATTTCTTATATTTCCAGCTCCGAAAAACCTTAAATGCTTACAATGAACACGAACTAAAGCATGGTAGTCGATAATTCACGTGAACTGGTTCACCTGGGTATCATGTCTCTTCTCAATCGCCCTTAAAGTGGAAGAAAATGAAAGGAATTATGGTACTCCCCCATATGTGTTCTATTGGTATAATCGGAAGCTCATCCATCTAGCAATTTGGAAAATCCAGTGATTAGAATCACAGTGAGGGTATTGTGGAATTTTCATACTTTTTGGTTTTGGGAGGACCTAATGTTTCTGCGTGGTATCTCCCTATTTGTGCAGCTTTCAAAATTATTCTTATTCTCAAAAATTTTTAATTCTTTCTTTTTCTAGGACTGCTTTTTCATTACTGTGTGATGAGAGATGAAATAATATGCATATATCTGTCTACTTTCTTAAGCTTAGAAATTAGCAGGAAAAAGTACTGCGACATCTAAATTTTACTTTAATTTTGATTGTTCTCTAATTTATTAACTACTATTTTTTTTTTACTTTTTTATTTTATTTTTATTCCATTTACTTATTTCTTGTACTCTAATAATCTTTTAACAACAGAAAGGCTAAAGGAGAATCCCCCCCTTTTTTTTAATAAATGGGATATTTGCATTATAATTTGAATTCTTTCATCCTTTTGCCGCTAGTTTTTTTTAATTATATATAAAAAGTGATAAATATATATACTACACTTTTCATAATTTTATCACTAAAAAATTTTAATATCTTAGTGAATGTATCTTTTTAACATTTGGATTTTGACAAAAACTGAATGACACGATGTTTACAAAAAAAAAGGGATAATAAAAGCAAAGAAACTTACTCTCTCCCCCATTCAAAGCTATCTCTCACCTACTATGCAATTTAAATTATAGGAGGAATTTTGTCGCCTGAAGGTTGGTCATTTCAATAAACAATTAGAAGTCGATGCCAGCAAAGAACGAAAGGAATCGGCAAGATCCTAGAACCCTCAATTCCCAGTGGGTAAATTACCATCTAGGAAGTCTAATTTTAACATAAAACAGTTTGCAAATCCAAATGGAATTAATTTCGAGAAATGTTTCAGAAGCTTTACAGAAAATAGTTAATCTAAATTTGATACAGCAAATCAGTTTCCGAAATTACTACATGAATGCTATTCAAATGCAAAAATATCTAAATGCTTTTTTTTTATCTTTTTCTAAAAGACCTACGTTTGTATTTCCCTTTTAAATGTAGCAAAAAGGCTGAGATAATTGCCTACTGGTCTTTATGGCAATTAAGAGTTTAGGATAGGAAAGTCATTTGTAAATCTCAAACATTGAAGTACTTTATTCAGTTTTCCTAATATTGATAGATTCCTTTTTCAGTTCATACACATAGATCTGAGAGAACATATAGACATAAAGATGAATCATTGTTTATTTCCCAGAGGTCAGTTCTGCTGCATTACCAAATATTTTAATATTACTACAAATTGAATTTAGCACTAATTAACGTTGTGTTCTAACTTCCGCAGTAGTAGTAGTAGAAGTAGTAGTAGTGCACCGTGGAGCTAACTCCTGATCCTGTGTGGGTATGAACCCACACATGATTTTCAGCTATCTCCACGGAGTATATCTACTAACTGCCAAACCCTAAGTAAATGTGGATCGGAAATTCAGATAGTATTTGTAAATGTTAATTTTGGAAATAGAAGTATACTAATACAATTTTTGGAATGCAAGAGAAATTTTTAAAAAATGCACTACCACAATTCAATTAACAATATACACATATATATGTACAAACAAGAACAATAATATTAACATAGATATTTGAAATGTACTCATAAAGCTAATACCCATTTACATATAAATTCGGCTTTCAGTTCCATATAATTATCTTTAAGAATGAAAGTGCACTACGCAATCTATGGAATAGTACCAATATCCAGACAAGTTGAAAGTTTATTGATTTTCTACTATACTGGAACACTTTTCACTGAATTAGTCATTATTAAACTGTCTATAGTATGTTGATTAGATGCTACTGAATTGTAATGTGTTCAGATAAATTGAAATCGTAGCAGTGCAGCTAAGAAATTCCTTGAACATGTGAGTTAGGGTTTATATTATTCTAATACTGGTCCTCTTAGTTCTGCTCTAAGTTGTATCCAGCTTTGCGTAGTATCTTGGCTAGCACTTCCCTCTCATGAACGATGTCATATTCTGAATTATTTCAGGTGATTCATGCATAAAATTCCGCAAATTCATGTTTGGAGTTACAGCACGCGAGGTCTATGCCCCTAACGAAAGAGATATTTCCGTGGAGGAATTCCTAAGAAAAACAGGCTTATATTCAAGCTACACGTAGGGCAGTGTGTTTTTTTTTTTGTAAAATATGGATGCATCAATAAGCCTAGCAATTAGTAATCGGTACATGGATAGGATACACCTAAAATAATACGAGACTTCTTTAAATTTTTTAATTAATAATAAGCAATAAATATTAATATATTTAATAGTTTTGGAAAAGAAATAAGCATCTTTAAAAACTAAATTTAACTGTCATTTATTGGTTCCAAATACAATTTAAATTTATTTCAAGTTCGTTCGTTTGTTTCAATGCAAAGTGTTGTTTGACAGAAATGAAGTGATAAGACTGATGCATAGCTGTATAAATCATTAGCATCAAAAACCTCAATTTGGGTTCAAGATTATTTCAGAAATAAAATATTTTTTACTTATTAGTTAGATATCAAGTTCCAAGTGCCGCCGTATGCCGACGATTAGCTTGAAGTATGTTAAGCTCAGTTTCGGCGATTTACAGTTAATTGTAGCGTTGCACAGGTGTGTGAATGCTTGTGTGTGACCATAAGCCAGGATAGAAAGTAGATATACAGAAAATTACGGTAATATTTATTTTTCCCTTGCGGCCTCACCAGTGGTTAAATGGTTAAGGCTAATGAATACTGGCAGTTCGACCTAGGATCAAACCCAAACGAACAGGATTCCTACCTGTTTGCTTTTTGCGGTTTTCTCCTGTGTAACATGACCCAGTTTCCCACAGAAAGGGCTCTACGAAGGCCGATAGCTCTCGTGTGCTTTGCTGTATTCAGATAACCCTAACCCTCATACTGCGACATCTATCACACTAAATCAGTATATAAGATTTCGATACAAGATTTTAAATAAGACTCCGGATCCCCACTGGCAGAACATCTGAAATCACTGAGCACAGCCAGCTGGACATGGGTTCAAATCCTGGCGAATGAACTAGTTGCATGGAAGTTTTCTTGGCATTTTTACAAGTGGAATGTGAATACACGCCAGATCATCGTAGAAAGTTTCCTCCTTTTGGGCAGATAAACAATCGCATGCTTCGAAGCAATCTTAATACATTAAATCTGTCTGTGTTGACAGTTACAATTATATCTTTTTAAGAAAATATTAAAGTAAAAACATGCAAATATGAAATTTCATGAGACTGCAAATATTTTTAAGCAATTAACATTTTAAGCGGCAAAACTTTTTAATGAACTCATGAACAACTGTAAGTTGGCGCCCAACTGGTACAATGGTTAGTGTCACTGACTGCTGTGCCGAAGAGCTTGGGCTTGAATCCCGGAGAAGGCATGGATGTGTCAGTGGAGAATGAAGACACTCTAAATGTGTGTTGCCATCAGGCGATAAAAAATTCTACTCAAATATAAAGAGTTGTATTTTTATAGCATTTATTAAGTTAAATTTGTGGGTACCTACTCAATGTTTGGTTTTTCCTAATCTTCCATTCACCAGAATGCTGATAAGATCATTAAGTGTGGGAGAAGCGAAAAATATTTTAAATATGGTAATTTTTACAAAATGACAGCGGATCTTATAAGTAGTTATATAAGTAATTCAAAATATGCAAAAATTCTTCTGATGACCTCTTCAAACATAAGAATACTTCTGCATAGAAGTAACATATATTTAGTTTACTCATGGTATTTGTTGCTATGAACAAAAGGTCGTCAAAGATTTTTAAACTACTTCCTCGGTAAGCTAGCGAGTTCAAATTTTGTAAACATGTTGATTGCGGATAATAATACAAGATAGTAAAACGAGTTTTATAAAATTCCATTTATGTTTTTTTTTATTTAGTGTTGACACGATTTTTTGCACATATCATTTGCAAAACAAACTACAAAAGTATCAAAACTTTAATGTTTGCACTAGTGTAAAATATTCTTTTAAATAAAATTTGTATGAAATTTTTAACGTAACTTCCGATTTCTGGGCGAATTATTGAAAGTCAGAAAATGTTTTCGATTATTTGAGACTTTTATCTGAAGTAAAAAAAAAATGATTATTCATCGTTATTCATTTTTTATTAGAAGTAAAAAAATGCTTATTCATTTTTGAAAAATGATTTTTTAAATGTAAAACTTAATTGAAAATATGTTATTAAGACTAAAAAGATAAAAAGTTTTAAAAAGTTTTATAAAATAAGCTTTTATTCAAAACTTATAAATTTCTTAATAAAGTAAAAGCAAAAAAAAAATAATTTATGGCATATTTTAATGGGAACAAGAGATTAATTAAGCTTCCTTACAATAATCATGTGCATTTTATATCACAAATCATAAACGTGTAGGCACTTAAATAAAGAAATCAAATAGTTGAATCGCAATGTCAAAAATATATCAATGGCGCCACATTTTTTTTTATTATTCATGATATAAATATGAATTTTTTAAAGAATATTATTTAATCTCTTATTCTCATTAATATATAAAATAAATTGTGGTACTCTTCTGTTATCGGAATCGGATTAAAAAAATGTATGTATGTATGTGTTCATGTATGTGTGTTGATATATATACGAACGTATGTATCTCTTTAGACATACATTCACACAGACACATATATACATGACATGCATACATACATTCTTAAATCCCTTCCCATAGCACAACAGTATCTAAATTACTTTTGATAAAATAATTAATAATTTTTTTAGTTTATTAATCATTTTATGAGTTAAAAATGAAAGCTTATTCTATAAAAAATCTTTATTTTTATTTTATTTCTTAAACCACTTCTAAAACAAATTCTTAATTCCTCTTCTATTAACTTTCTAAACTAGTAACAAATTTCTTGTTTCTGTAAAACCAGTGCAAAGCCGTTATTGTCTCAATAGCGTGGGAAGAGTTTTCCCCGTGCTACTGAGGGTCATTAGCTATTGTCGTTAGGGTTGGAGCAATGCTTGTCCCCTTAGGCATTTGGGGGTGAAAGTGAGACAAAATCCGGGCTAGCCCTTCTTGACGTATCTTTTAATTCTAACAAAAACACGGGACAGCCCGTTTTCAAGGGGACATTTAGAATGACAATATTCTGCATCAAACCGTTAAGGAGGCTGCATAAAAGTGCGAGATATTCCGGGTCAAACCGTTAAAGGGTTAAGAATTTTTTGCATGGAAGGGAAAGAAAATAACACATGGGGTCAATTAGAAACATCTAATGGAATAAATATTTCTCACTGCATGAAGAAATCCAAGAACATTGTATTACCAAACCTGATTTAGAAAAAGATGAAAATAATGCACACGATCCAAATCACGGTAAATTAGTTTTCCCAGAGTTTTACTGCTGATTAATCAGTGATGATGCTTGGCACATAATTCCCCATCTGTGTTATGAAAATGACAGCAGATGAAAGCATTTTATCTTGAAATTTTGAATTCAAGGGGAAAATCAATCTATTTAATGCTTTCTGATGTACCTAGAAATGCATCAGGATATAAAAGTTATGAAATAGGAATAAATATAGTCTGCCAAGTGAATCTGGACATTCTTTTATCCTAAATCTGATTTTTCTTACTTCCGATAAACATAAATACCCTACATTTAAACACTACTTCAACTACACCCCGTAACAGTAAATTTCTTATATGTGAGTTTCTTAACATCAGAGCAAACTATATTAAAAAACACACGTATGCACAGCAATATTTATAATTTAGAATAAATCATTAGAATTCTTATTAAATTAATTATCAAAACTTTTATTATTCTCAGAACATATCAGCAGATTAGGCATGCTCAAATTAATTCTTGTCACATTAAAGAATTAGATGAGAATATGAAGTAAAAAATACTTTGATTCGATGAATATCAATTCCAGTTTCATAAATCTCAGCTATATATGTAGGAAACACAATATGATGCCAATACATAAAACTGCAGTCACAAGCCTCTTTAATTCTACATAAAAAAAATAACATACATATTATTTGTATACTACAATGCATTGGACTAATAATAAACTACTGCATCAAAAAACAAAGTTCAGATAGTTATGCCCAATACCAACTAAACTTTCGTTTTAGTAAAATATTAAACTAGAATTATTTAAAAAAATTTTACATTAAAAAGAAAAGAAAATGCAGAAGACATATTCACTTTTGTCTAAGATCACATATAAAATCTAATTCTTTCATCACACCAGCAAAGCTCACTATTTCATCTTCTTTAAATGACTTCTGAAAATATGTGTCCTGTTTCAGTTCAAGCCATGAAAATAATAAAAATAAAAGTAATGAATGGATTTTGTACAAACCATTTGCACACCAAGTGACATGGCAAGATATGTAATCAATCGTCTTTCTTTTGTGCCTGGACCATTTAATGACTTTTCTGCTAAAACTAAGGCAGATAAAACATCTAGCCGTCGTTCACTATACTTCTTTTCTGAGACTAGGCGTTTCTACAATAAAAAATAAATATAAATGCATTACTTTTTTCTTTTGTTGCTTACCAGTAAAGTTTTGCTCAAAAATTTAGCTGTTTGATACAGTTTATAAACATAGCTCTGCCATTCAAAATTAAACAGCACAAATGCTCTAAAATGTCTAAAAATAGCTCTGATAAATAATACAAAAATACAGTTCTGTTTTATTGATGCTATTATAACACAAAATCTGCAAACACACTCTGCCAGATACTTATTTGAGGCAACACACTGAGGCATAAAAGTATTTTATTCTTGATTTCTGCTGTACAATATCTGAAAAAGAATAATTTAAACAATATTCCAACATTCTTTCAATGTAGTTAGATCAGATTATTTCAATAAGGCAAAGTGCATGGGGGCTATCTGCCTATGTGGAGGGATGCCTTCATGGAGGTCTTTCTTATAGAAACTGACTAGAACTAATGTTACACATGGAAAAAACTAACTATGCAGCTAACCCATTCACCAGGGATTGAACACAGTTCGAAATTCTAGTATTTAGCCATCTTAACCACTCAGCTACCGGGACTGTGTCAGCCATAAGGAACTTAGCAAATCTGACTGGCAGAGTTAAAACTGTTTACAAATAATTATACTACATTTACACATATAATTAAGATCATTTTCGTCAGTGGTTCCACAGCAACAAGCCAAAACAGAATTCAGTTCGTCAATAAAGAATATTCCTGTTTTCCTCCTTTTTGCCTGAATACTTTGGCTCAAAAGTTTACACTATCCCCTTCTTCTTTGAGTCGCAATAAAAAGCTGAATAACGATTATTACAGGAGTTAAAGCACCAAGAACTAGCATAATATTCATAAATTTGGAGGACTAGTTTCAAAGGTTAAAATATAAACTTCTTCAGCTGCAGATGTGCAAATGACAAAACAGAAGCCAGTGCTCAGGCAATAAGAATGAAAGGAAAGAAGTCAAGCTACCGGCACAATCTACTAATGAAAAACGAAAACAGCTATGAAATGAAGACAAAAGAGAAACACACCTCAAATAAATGATAAACGTGAAGCAACAGCCTGTGATTTTTAGCACAGAAACTCTATCAATTTCGAGGACGAGCAAAGTTCCTCTTCATCAGGAGCAAAGAATTCTGCAACTGAATACCAAGTTACGAACATATTTATACCCTAAGGAAGTCGACAGAGAAGAGAAAGTAGCGCCATCTGTTTGTAGAAATAATATTATTCAGGGATACGTTAAAAATTATCATGACCATTGGGATGGCTGCATCAATGAATTAGGCTTTGCTTTAAGAACGGCAACATATGATATTGCCTTTTTGAGAATGATGCTTGGCTTAAGCGGAGCTCTCGCTACATTCCAGAAAGTAATGGATGTTGTATTAAGATCCATCTTAGGCAAACGTATGTTCATCTATTTAGATGATATAATAATAATAAGTGAAACGATTGACGAACATGAAGAGTACTTAAAAGAAGTTTTCAATTATTAAATGACACCAGCCTCAAGGCGAATCCCAAGAAATGTTAATTTGCAGCAAAAGAACTTAGATACCTTGGATAAAAAATCTCGTAAAAAGGCATTGAAACTGATAATTCTAAAATCTTAGCAATCAAGAGTTATCCACCTCCTAACACAGTGGAAAAATGAGCATACTTTTTGGGCATGTGAGCATACTATCAACTTCGCAAAGTTAAATGAACCCTTTCTGATTCTCAAATGCAAGAAAACTAGGTTCACGTGGACCACAGAGGCAAACACTGCATTCGAAGAATTAAAACGCATTAATCAACGGCTCAGTACTCAAATTCCCGGGAAGGGGACCAAAATTTTGAAATCTCTGCAGACGTTTCTGATTTTGCAGTTGGCGCAGTCCTACTCAAAATACGTAGCCTACTGCATACTTTGGTAAAACTCCTGACTCAAAAGAATTATACCACGA